>PVKP010009299.1:0-68948 GCA_004027715.1 Plecturocebus donacophilus
TCTGCTGTGAGTCTGATAGGCTTCCCTTTATGGGTAACCTGGCCTTTCTCTCTGGCTGCCCTTAGTATTTTCTCCTTTATTTCAATCCAAGTAAATCTGACAATTATGTGTCTTGGGGTTGGTCTTCCTGAGGAATATCTTTGTGGGGTTCTCTGTATTGCCTGGAGTTGAGTATTGTCATGCCTTGCTAGTTTAGGAAAATTTTCCTGGATAATATCCTGAAAAATATTTTCTAACTTGGATTCATTCTCTTCGTCACTTTCAGGTATACCTATTAAGTGTAAATTAGGTCTTTTCACATAGTCTCATATTTCTTGGAGATTTTGTTCTTTCCTTTTTAGGCTTTTTTCTCTGATCTTGTCTTCTCGTTTCATTTCATTAAGTTGGTCTTCGACCTCTAATATCCTTTCTTCTACTTGATCAATTCGACTGTTAAAACTTGTGCATACTTCACGGATTTCTCATATTGTGTTTTTCAGCTCCATTAACTCATTTATATTCTTCTCTAAGTTGTCCATTCTCGTTAGCATTTCGTCAAACCTTTTTTCAAAGTTATTAGTTTCTTTGCATTGGTTTAGAACATATTCTTTTAGCTCACAGAAGTTTCTTATTATCCACCTTCTGAAGCCTAATTCTGATGATTCTTCACACTCGTTTTCCATCAAGCCTTGTTCCATTACTGATGAGGAACTAGCGTCCTCTGTAGAAGGAGAGATCTTCGGATTTTGAGTGTTCTCAGTTTTTTTACGGTGGCTTCTTGGCATCTTTATGGTTTTATCCATCTGTCGTCTTTGTAATTACCAACTTTCAAATTAGGTCTCTGAGTGGACGTCCAGCTTGTTAATTCCCAGCTCCGGAATATATGTAATTTTCACTGTGGCGACCTGCAACGCTAACTAAAACAGCAGCATTGAAATTCGTGGTGCTTTTCTGCCTGGGGGTCTCAGGTCTGACTTCCCTCTTCAGTCCCTTTTTCAATCAGCTGGATAGACTGCTCTGCCTTCACAGAGCTCCAAACATCATCCAAAAGGAGACTCAGTCCTGTTTACTCCACACCAAGAGCCACCGAGCCGAGGCGCTGGCAAAAAAGCCATGCCAGCCGAAAGGGTCGCCCTGACGACCCGTGGGGCTCCTCCACTAGGAATGTCCTGGTCCGTGGGCCACAAAAATTTATTGGTAAGTGTGGTGTCCACTGGCTCTCTGCGCTTTTACTGGGAGCTGCAATCCTGAGCTGCTAGTGATTGGCCATCTTGGATCTCTCTCCAGTATCTGTCTTAATGTACCTGAGAGATTCTAACCTTAAATTCCTGCAGTGAAGAAAGCCAGTAGTTAGATGATTTGCACTAAGAACCCTGGAAAAGCTTAGAACTTGGAGACACTAGATACCTTTGAATGCTGCAGTTCAGGGTGTGGCTAAAAATTAGATAACTGATTTACTTAGGATTAATTATAATCCCAGAACAACTAGAGATTGTGTCTCCCAAATTCTTGCAGGAGATAGGAATTTTTTATGGAAGTTTGAACAGCTAGGGGTAAGAATAAGACACTAGACCAAAAAATATTGCTAGAGATTTACAACTCTTCGTTGTCATGAACTATTAACTAGGGTTATAACTTCAAAGCAGGAAATTAATGAAATGTTTTGTGATGAAGCAACTTATTTAAGAGAGAGACCTACAGATATAGATATATAGGATCCCCAATTTTAAAATCAGCCTAACTGCTTATGACCCTACAAGGAGGTTTACTGGATGAGAAGCCCTGTTGTGAACAAAAAGCGCCTATTCTTTTTTGAGTGACTCATTCTGATAATACAATGGACAATGGCTAGCCTCTTGAAGAAAGCCTCTTATGAATACCAAAGAGAAAAACAAACAATGGGAAATTGGAGGAAAATAAAATTAATATTGAAATCATGAAACTAGAACAGGATTTTGATAAAAGGATGATTCAGAGAAGAGCTCTTTGGAATTAAGACATGATAGAAGAAATTAAAACTTAGTAGGTTTGGAAGATAAAGTGGCCAATATCACCTTGAATGCAGAACAGAAAATTAAAATAAAACTAGACAATAGGAGAGAAAAGAAAATTAAGAGAATCCAGGAGGTCCAACATTGGATTAATGGGAGTTCCAGTAAGAGAAAAAGGAAGAATACTAGAAATTTTTCTGTAGTGAAAGATAACAGGTTCCATATTCAAAAAGACTATCCAGAGGTCCAGTAAAGCGAGTGAAAGAAGATCCATTTTAAGGTGTATTATTGGAAAGTCACAGCACCAGGATTGGAAAAAGAGGAGATCCTTAAAGCTTCCAGACAGAAAAAAACGGGTTACATTCAAAGGACTAAGAATGAAAATTATATTGGTCTTAATGCAATATTAAAATGGAAGATAGTGAAACACTGTCTTGTGAGAAAGAAAATGAATTTCAACTTAAAATTGTATATCTAGTAAAACTTAAGTATGAAAATAGAATAGACATTTTTAGTCAGACAAAGCCTCAAACTTTACTTCTATCTTTTACCAGGAAGTTGCTGGAAACTACATGCTAAATTTAAGAAGTAAGCCCAGAAAATAGCTGATGAAGGGAGACATGGGATCTGAGAATCAGAGGATCAAACACAGGAGAGAGGCTAAGGGAAGCTCTAGAATAACAGCTGTGCCTCAGGCCTTGAGAGCACCCAGTTCAAACTGGAACAGATGAGAGGTCATAGGTGTTTTGTTTTGTTTTCTTTTCTTTTCTTTAAAAAACTGATAGATTACTTGCTGTCTTGGTCCAGGTTGAGAGGAATTGAATTTTACACATCTGGAATAGTATTTTAGGATCAACTAGTAATAAATGAAAAGGTAAATGAAAAGGAAGTCAAACTAAACATTTGTACACAAAAGGAAATTGAGTCATAGTACCATGTAACTTAGTTGTGAATAATGAATACATTGTCATAAATCTGTTGAGTCAAAGAATGTGAAAATTTTTAAATTCAGGAAATAGCTCTGGCTACATGTTTATTTAGAAGAATGAATGAAAATAGTAAAAGATAGCTAAAAGAATGCTGGGATCAGATATGGAGAGGAGTAGGTCAGAGGATGGCAGTTTTTAATTACTATTTTACTTTTTAAATTATATGTATATATAATTTTAGTAGAAATACAAATCTGGACAATTACAATATAGTTTTATGCATACAGTAAATAATGGTAAGCATTTGGTGTTATGGAAACACAGGGGACGGTGTATTTAACCCGGATTTTGGGAATCAGAAAAGGCTTCTGGGAGAGAAGATTCCTGAATGAAATCCAGAATTACTTGAAGTTGCTGAAAAGGAAGGAAGGTGGGATGCATGTTCTATGAGGTAGAGCAGAATGCGCAAAGCCTTAAAGCTCTACACTGGAAGAAATCCACGTAGATTAGTATAGCTAAGACTTGTAGTGTTCCCAGTGACCATTGCAGAGCCTAACATTAGACTCTCAGCAAATACTGAATAAATAAATAAATAGCTGATGTAAGGGAAGGAGTTTTTAAGAGTGGGAAGTCTGGGAAAGCAGACACATAGCAGTCACTTGCAGCCTACCTGTATCTAGAGCACCAGCATTCTAGTCAAGAAAGTATAACAAATTCAAGTGTCTACCGACTGACCAGTTTGTCATCCAGGTATATGGGTTCTTTCTGAGGTACGTAAATAATTCACCCAGGAGTTTAGTGACTTATAATTAAAGTACTCCAGCATGTTCATGGAGTAAAATATAACTAAAAGTGTATTTGGCCAGGTGCAGTGGCCCACCCCTGTAATCCTAGTGCTTTGAGAGATAAGGCAAGAGGATCCCTTGAGGCCAGAAGTTTGAGACCAGCCTGTGCAACATAGCAAGAGCCCATCTCTACAAAAAATTTTAAAAATTAGCTGGGTGTGGTGGCACACTACTGTAGTCCTAGATACTTGTGAAGCTAAAGTGGAAGACCACTTAAATCCAGGAGTTCCAGGCTACAGTGAGCTGTGATCACACCACTGCATTCTAGCTTGGACGAGGCAGCGAGACCCTGTCTCAAAAAAACAAAACATAACAAAAGTGTAGCCAATAAACTATGTATGTAAATAGATCACCTGTTTATTAGGGTATAATTTACAACATTAAACTCTTAGGATATATCAGAATTTTACAGTATTTCCTTTTTATTTTGTATCTATTGTTACCTGGTATGTCACCATTTACTATAATAATAAATTATCTTAGTTCATTGATAACAATTTTAAGTAGTACATTTTTATACTAGGTATCTATTAGAAAAGGTCCATTTTCCACAGGGAGGGGAACATCACACACCAGGGTCTGTCAGGGTATGGGGGCTAGGGGAAGAATAGCAGGGATGACAAGATTGGGGAGGGATAGCATTAGGAGAAATACCTAATGTAGATAACGAGGTGATGGATGTAGCAAACCACCATGGCATGTGTATACCTATGTACCAAACCTGCACGTTCTGCACATGTACCGAGAACTTAAAGTATAATAAAAAAAAAGAAGGAAAAGATCCATTTTCATTTTTAATTCAATTAAAATGTGATTTTAAGTTTTAAAAGTGGATAAGGAAGAGTCCTTTTAAAACACAGACACACACACAGACGTGCACGTGTGCACACACACACACATGCATCTTGGCTTTTGAATATCTACCAAAAGTTAGAAGTTTTGAACTTTTTTCTTAAAACCCTTTACTTATTCAAGCTGACCCTACAATAACCATCAGTTTTGTCTTGGTTGTTTATGAAACCTTATCAGTGAATGAAATTCCAAGAATTAATAAATATGTGGTTGTTAAGATCCTGGAATGTATTTTTATTTAAAAATAGACCCATAAACAGTGAAACTGATCAAGCATAGTAAAATAGAATTTGCCTGATTTCTGTCCTCCCAAAACAGGATACCAGAAATTCAGCAAGAAGTAATTTCCTTTCTCTCTTGGATTTAAATTTTGAAATAGACAAGTTAGTCTTAGAAATCTTTGCTATCATTCTTGATTCCTTGTTTTGATATCCTATTCAGTCTTTCACTATCAAAGGGTTTTCATCCTCCAGAATGATCTGTAGCTTTTTTGTTCATCACCATCTACTTATACAGGAAAACACACACACACACACACACACACACACACACACACACACACACACACACACACACACACACGGACGCACACTTGCACAAATCTGTTTTCTTTCAGTACCTCGCATCTGCCAGATGTCAACTGGAAAACATTCCAGTCCAGTTGAAGGATGTCATGCTATTGTATAAATGAATTCTCCTAGAAAGAATTGCCCTTCCTAAAGAAAATATTTGTTAGTGTCAAATAATTCAAATGGTATAACAAAGTGAAGTGAAAAAATCAGTATGCGTTGAGTTAGCTGCCTGGGTAGGGGCACCGTCTTCTCTGGGAATGTATACCTATGCTAGTTTCCTTCTTTTTATTTTTGGCCTTCATTCTTCTGAATTTACACATTTCCTAAAAATTTCCAAATTGCTTTTCAGGAAGATTTTCAAGGCATTGGGAAAGTTATGAAGCCAGAGGGAGTGAGAACAGAATAGTAATTTATAAATCAGGTGATTATACTTCCAGATTTACCTAAGATATCTCCAGCTCACACTTGTCTTGGCAAATTGTTAGTTAATAGCTTCATCTTTCATTCTCAAAAATGTCTTTGTTTGGGTGATAAATTATATGATCACCTTACATTTACATATAAAGCACGTTTCTAAAGAGGATATCATAGTAATTCATCAATAAGTTTGTAAAGGCCAGGGAAGTGAGTCTTTCCTTTTGACTCTGTGGCTCTCAGTACCTGAGTAAAAGCTTTGTTCATAAGTGTCATGAACTAGTGATATATAAGCACGTTTAGTATCTTTTTTGTGGAATAACTTGAAATTTGCATTAAGCTGATAAGTGCTTCAATAGTGTAACTGTAGTGAACAGTAATTTATTGTATATTTTTAAATTATAAAACAAGTGGAATTGGAATGCTCTTTATACAAATAGCAAATGCTTGAGGTGATGATATCCCAATTACCCTGATATGATTATTACACATTGTATGCCTTTATCAAAACATCAAATGAACCCCATAAACATATATACCTATTATGTAACCATAATAATTACAAATCTAGAACTTTTTTAAAAGATGAGTGCTCACTGATGTTTTTTCAAATTGTCCAAAATAAAAATGAGAATTATCTAAACTTTCAAGCTTTATCTGTATGTCTGTATGTGAATTTCTAAATTGTTTTGTGTAATTACTTATTATTCAGCTTTTTTTTTTTCTACTGTTGAGTACACATATGAAGCAGCAGATGGCATTCTTTCCCTGCAATTGTTACATCTTCCTGTATGGTGTGTTACTATAATCACAGTTACTGTTAAATTGAGTAGGAAAACACTTGAATAAGGAAATAGAAAAACATATCATAATAGTATCTTCAATGGACTACTAAAGCTATAAGTGCAATCCAGTGTTTAAATAATGTGCTAGCTGCTGTTTCTTGGTACTTGGATATATTTTGATTATTGGCAACATGTATATTTGTATTTGATACACAATTTGGGGGGAAACTGTTTAGAAAATTCAGTCAAAACAAAATGTTTTGTACATAGAATTTTCACTTTGGTGAAAAATAAGTATCAGCTTTAATACATTTTAAACACTAAACATTGAAACATTTTAAATATTTCAGCATGCCAGATATATCATATAGATTATAGGGGAAAGGTTCCTGTGGCCTTTAAGAATCTTGAAGCTTGACTGTTGCTTAGTGAATTTGGGGATTTTTTTTCTGTTAAGTGTTTTAAAGCTTTTCAGATTTTATTTCTGGGCTGATTTTTGACTACCATATACAGAATAAATATATCATAATCAGTTTTTGTAATAGATAACAGCAGTTTGACCTAGTTTGGTTTTCCTTCTTGGTGATTGGTTAGTGCTTATATTTCAAGTTAATGTACGTACTGCCAGATAGTTTTATTGCTCAGAGATTTGTTATTTCAATAGTCATGTCATACGCTCAATGCATATATAACACATCAGTATTCAGATAGGCCTTTTTTTAAAAAGATAATTTCTCTATACCCCTTCCCACATTTTTATCCTACATGGTAATATATATTAACTATTTTTAAAAACACACATTTTATACCTGCTTAACAGAAAGTTGAGCAAAGCAGACTAAAAGCCTAATTATTTTATTTTAAAAAATGTCTTTCATGTATAAGTAGATTTGCCAAATTATACTTTTGAGAATGAATTCCATAAGTGCATTTAAGTGTTGATACAAGAGCATTAAGCACCACATGAGGATGTTTGGGGAGAAAAATTTACTTAAAATCTTAGCAGCCACTGATAATTAAAATTATGGTGTAAGTTAGAGAATTACAAGAAGTAAATTGGAAAAATATGGGTTTAGATTTTTTTTAAATAAGCTGACTTTTGCTATTTATTTATCACACCAAATATACCATTATTTGACATCAAATCTTATGAGAATTATATTTTATTATGTAATTCTTTATATATACATTAATCAAACACTTATTCTCTCCCTTGTGCCAAGCACCGTGCTAGACTCTGGAAGAATTCAAAGATGACAATTTTTCGTGATTAATCTATTTTTCCTCACATTTTTTTCTAATTTCAATGATTATAAATTCAAAATCATTTATAAAATTTTACTATCTGTGGATAAATGCGTGAAGTAAAACTCCATGTACATTCTCATATGAATGGCATTTTTTGGATTATTCTCTTAAGTAATTATAGTTTGATGATTGATTTTTTTTTTAAGGTAAGGGCGAAAGTGATAATTCCTTCTGGTAGAGAAAAGTTTTCTGTATTCCACTTACCTTTTATTGTTTGAATTTTTTTTAGTGATTCTAGAAATAATGATAAATACTATGTAGTATGTGATTAAGATGTAGTTTGAAGAGTTGTCAGCACTAAAGAAGACTTTCAATTTGAAAGAGGTTTTAGTTACTAAATTCTACAACTTGAAAAACCTGTCCCCCATCAGTCTGTAATTTTTTTAATAGTCATTGGATCTTGTGTAAATCATCAACAAGCCAATCTTCCTCCACAGATTAGAAGAGGAGGCCTACAAATATGCATATTTTTCCTGATAAAAGATTTTCATAATTAAAATTTTACGTCTGCCCATATTTTTCCTGATAAAAGATTTTCATAATTAAAATTTTACGTCTGCAGTTCGTTATATATGTATTACACATATATGATCTTTGCATTTATATGATAGTTCTTGCTTCTAGGATAAGGGTAGATGTTGTTGAACATTCAGTCTCTGCCAGATACCTCTGTTTATTATTTTCATACCAAATTAAATATACTGTTATTTGACTAGAAAAAAAATTAGCCAGGCATGTTGGCAATGCACCTGTAGTCTTAGCTACTGGCAATGAGTTTGTAAAATGGAGATGGAAAACCTTCCTCACTGGAGTCTTGGGTGGAGTCTGCTTAGAAATATTCAAGTTGCTTAAAGTAAGATCGTGTGTGAATACATGTCAGTAATTTTGGTATTTCAGTGATAAAGTCATAGGCAAACCTTCCACTAAGTTTTTACTAGAAATATGTTCACCTGTAATGGTGGTGCTAAAATTATCTTTATTATTTGTCCAAGTAGTTGGCAGTGAGAATCTCATACCACATACCTGAAAGTATTTTTTTCTGTTTGTAATTGCTTTAAGTATCTTGCTTGAAGGGACTCAGGATGAGATATAATCCATCCTACTTGTGTTGCAGAAACGCTGAAGCTATTCAGTCTATGTAAATAATCCATCCCACATCTTTGCTGCTTCTTCAGTGAATGCTTAACATCGATGTATTATGATGGCTTGAGCATCACTTGGAAAGATAAGTCATAGTAGCTACAAGTTTGTAAATAAAAATGATTGAAATATTTCCAAAAGAATTTTAAGTTTCAAGATAGTGATCCTATAGTGCCAAATATTTCCTGCAAAACTGAATGAGGAATATTGTGGATTATTTCATTTTTTAATCATTTATTTCATGATTCTTTAAAAGTTCTCTATATTAATTACTTAATCACTTCTGTACTAATATGCTGTTTTGGTAGGGTAGGTATAAGAACATAATCATTGATATTATTCCCAAGCAAATTAGTATTTGGAGAACAGATATGTTTAGCACGAGAGCTTGGTATTAAGTAGTTTAAATATCTTAATAATGTATTGGAGTGTGTGTATTTTTGTATTTTTTCCTCAAATGGATACTATTCTTTGCTAACTCATGTTCTTATCTGATATCCAGGAAGCAAAGGTAACAAGTTGGGCTTATTGAAAAATATATGATTGTTAAGCCAGAATTACAGACTATCAATTTACATGTATATAGTATGATTACAAAGATGTAAAACAAACAATAAAAGCTTAAACATTAGCAAAAGGACAGAAGAAATATGGCAAAACATTTATTCTCTCTAGTATTAAAACAATGAGCATTTATTTTCTTGTTTTTTATATTTTCACATTTTCCCTACTTGTTATATACATTTGGGAAAATCAGTAAAGTCCAAGTTAAAGTGTTTAACTATAATTGTCTAAGTTTGAATGATATTGCCATTGTTCAGATGATACTTTTAAGTAACAATTTAATTCATAGCATACATAGTTTGCAGTTTATTGAATAAAAATTTTAAAATATGGTATCAATAATTATTCTCCAATTATACTAGATTTTAAGTCTTAGAACTTTTTTAGGTTCTATTACACATAGATGAATGCAATGTATGTTTATTAGATTCCCAATGATTTCAGAGAAAGTTGTGGTTTACTTTATTTCTGCTTATTTTATCAAAGTATCTACCTCTTGGTTATGTAATGTTAAGCCTCTTGCCACCATGTGGCAGTAAACCAGATAAATAGGAACTTTAGTAGAGTGGAATATAATAGTTTATTTCTATATTCTAGCTGGTACATTTATTTTTTTCCTTCCTCTGAAAAGGCCAACAAATTTTTTCAGCTTAAACAAAGGATAAATGAGCATTCTGGATAAGGCTTCTTTACTGTCCTAATGATTAATGATCACTGAACACTTTTGAAAGATTAGCATTTTTCAGAGCTGGTGAAAAAATATACTGTTTTATTTAATTATAAGAAAGTAAAGGCGCTTCACACTGACAGGTGGTGCAAATTAGCAGGCAGTTTTGAAATTGTGCTGTGCACGAGAAATTAGATCTCATTTTAATTCTGCTTTTCTCAACTAGCAAATGAGGTTAATGCCATACATATTCAGCTGATATGGATGAAGAAATTGATATAAAGTAGATCAACATAGCTACAGGGCTAGATTAATTTATAGGTAAAGAGGCAGTGATAAATGAAAGTAATGTAGTAGTGGTCACTAAACTCCTCTGCCATGAGGGATTCAATAGTGTTAGTTGCTCATTAAAGGCATTGTCGGGGTGCATCAAATAGAAATTTGAAAAGGAATAGCCAACTAACCCCTAATTATCAAAATACAGAAAATACTAATTATGCCTTAATTAGCTTTTCTTTTAATGTACTGAAATTTGTTACTTTTTGTGTGGCACAAATGGATAGTTATATCAACAATAAATAGGTTGTTTTAATAACTTTCTTTTACCTCTGGGAAAACTACACTCCAATTTTTAATATGCAATAATGCTTCTCTCTAGCCTGTAGGAGATGAAAATTATTAAGTAGCTTTATTTTTTTGAAGATTTTACAGCAGCTTTGGGAAGAATTATTTCACCATGCATCAATTATTTTTAATTGAACTGAATATTTTTCAGATTGTACCAAATGCCTCTCATTTAAGTTTATCAGTTAGGATATAAGAAAGCATCATAATGAGAACTGCATATAGCCTCTGTTATTTGTTATAATAAGACAATGATGATTATATATTTTGAATTTTTAAAAAGCAACCCAATTGTTGCTTGTAAAGGTAGTCTATTTCTGGTAGTCAGTGTGGAGAATTAGAGGCTATATAAATTTTAGAAACTTGGCTTGTGATTCCTTTTCTTTCCTCAAATAAGGTAGTTATCAACAATCTAGTTAAGAAAGGATTTATCTGTTTAGGATAAAGATGTGGTGTTGCAGTGGAAGTAGCTTGGCCTTTTTGTCAAATAGATCTCCAGCCTGCTCTGAGCTTCAACTAGCTCTTATTAACCCTGGGAAATCTCATTACTTTTTCTGAGTATCAGTTTCCTCACCTATCAACAGGAGTGATACCTTTTACAGAAATGTTGGGATGATTAAGTAAAATGTGACAAACACCTAGCATAGAATTTAGTACAATACAGATGTTCAAAAAAATAGCTGCTGTTATTGATAAGAAGAAGAAGACAGGACTTTTTTTTAAATTTACCAAAAATTCTCTTGGAAATAATTATGTGTGTAATCTTTAGAACATCTAAGGTAATTCTAAATTTGTGTTGGAAACTAACCAATTTATCACAGATTGATTTTGTTTGTTGTTGAAGAATTTAGAAGCAGTTGGTCTTTGTGGCAAGTATTTATGGTGATTGTATATTTTGTCTTCTAATGCCAGGCAGAACTTGGAATTAAAACTAGACAGTTTGATTCTAAAGTCAAGACTCTAGAAAAAGATAAAATTGTGACTTCTGACCTAATGAAATCTGTAATTAGTTCGAACTTCCACCCTCAGTTGCTTTCGATGCTTGTGTTGCATTTGTGTTTCCATCCATTCCTCCTCTGCTATCCTTTTTGGGTGAAGTAGTCATGAAATTAACTGACTATTAACTATATCGGTGACATTAATCCTCTCCTTTGTTTTCCTTGCTGGTAAAATAAAGTAATAATATTCATTGCTCTTTTTGGTAATTGAATCAGTGTAATCAGTGTGTTATGTATGCCAACATCCTTTCATTAGTTATGTTGCAGCTTTTGTCAAAAAATAATTTGAATAGAAAAGAGGAGAGAGCAGGGAAGACATTTTATAATTAATCAAGATATGAATACTATACTACCTTTAAAAAAATGCATCCCCCAATCTACTTAACAAATACACTGTATGTGAAAGTAAGTTGTAAACTATAAAGCATTGTGTCTCTCCATGGTACATGTCAAATAAGCATACTACCTTTCACCTGCTTACAAACTGAACAAAAAGAACAATTAAAGCAGTGAATCTGAAGAGAAGGAAAATGAATGGGTTTGTTTCTGTGGAGGATATAGGAGCGTGGAAGAGAATGTCAGAGAGGAAGAAAGGAGGTAAGATTTTTATGTTTCTCAAAGGGGATAGGGTTTTAAAAGGTTAGAAATGTTGAATTAGACTAGTGGCCTCAAACTGAGGTCCCAGATTAGCAGTGTCAGTCCATCTGGAAACGTTAAAAATGCAAATTCTCAAGCCCTGCTCCAGATCTTCTGAATTACAATCTCTGACGTAAGCCTAGCAAGCCCTTGAGGTAATTCCGATACTCACCAAAATTTGAGAACTACTGAATAGTTATTTGAAGGCAGATACTCTGTCTTGTTTCTTTTTATCATCACAAGGAACTAGGTTGGTTGGTTTGGTAATATACCCTCCCCCCCACCATTTTTTTCAAATTATATATATATATATTTTTTTATTGCACTTTAGGTTCTGGGGTAGAAGTGCAAAACATGCAGGATTGTTGCATAGGTACATACATGACAATGTGGTTTGCTGCCTCCATCCCCCTGTCACCCGCATCTGGCATCTCTGCCCCTGTTATCCCTCGCCAACATCCCTACCCTCCACTGTCCCTCCCCTATTCCCCCTCAACAGACCTCAGTGTGTAATGCTACCCTCCCTGTGTTCATGTGTTCTCATTGCTCCACATCTGTCTTATGAGTGAGAACATGTGGTGTTTGGTTTTCTGTTCTTTTGTCAGTTTGCTGAGAATGGTTTCCAGGTTCCTCCATGTCCCTACAAAATACACGAACTCATCATTTTTTAGGGCTGCATAGTATTCCATGGTGTATATGTGCCATATTTTTCTTGTCCAGTCTATCATCAATGGTTACTGGGGTTGGTTCCAGGTCATTGCTATTGTAAACAGTGCCACAATGAACATACATATGCATGTGTCTTTATAATAGAATGATTTATAATCCTTTGGATATATACCCAGTAATGGGATTGCTGAGCAAAATGGAATTTCTATTTCTAGGTCCTTGAGGAATCACCACACTGTCTTCCACAATGGTTGAACTAATTTACACTCCCACTAATGGTGTAAAAGTGTTCCTGTTTCTCCACATCCTCCCACTGGGCACCTGTTATCTCCAGATTTTTTAATGATCGCCATTCTAACTGGCGTGAGGTGGTATCTCAATGTGGTTTTGATTTGCATTTCTCTAATGACCAGTGATGGTGAGCATTTTTTCATATGTTTTTTGGCCTCATAAATGTCTTCTTTTGAAAAATGTCTGTTCCTATCCTTTGCCCACTTTTGAATGGGCTTGTTTGTTTCTCGTAAATCTGTTTTAGTTCTTTGTAGATTCTGGATATTAGCCCTTTGTCAGAAGAGTGGATTGCAAAAATTTTTTCCCACTCTGTTGGTTGCCGGTTCACTCAAATGATTGTTTATTTTGCTGTACAGAAGCTCTGGAGTTTGATTAGGTCCCATTTGTCTGTTTTGGCCTTTGTTGCCAATGTTTTTGGTGTTTTAGTCATGAAGTCCTTGCCTATGCCTATGTCCTGAATGGTTTTGCCTAGGGTCTTTTCTAGAGTTTTTATGGTATTAGGTCTTATGTTTAAGTCTTTAATCCATCTGGAGTTAATTTTAGTGTAACGTGTCAGAAAGGGGTCCAGTTTCTGCTTTCTGCACACAGCTAGCCAGTTTTCTCAGCACCGTTGTTAATCAAGGAATCTTTTCTCTATTGCTTTTTTTGTGAGGTTTGTCAAAGATCAGATGGTTGTAGATGTGTGGCGTTGCCTCCAAGGCCTCTGTTCTGTTCCATTGGTCTATATTTCTGTTTTGATACCAGTACCATGCTGTTTTGATTACTGTAGCCTTGTAGTATAGTTTGAAGTCAGGTAGCATGATTTCTCCAGCTTTGTTCTTTTTGCTTAGGATTGTCTTGGCTATGTGGGCTCTCTTTTGGTTCCATATGAAGTTTAAGGTGTTTTTTTCCAGTTCTGTGAAGAGAGTCATAGGTAGCTTAATGGGGATGGCATTGAATCTGTAGATTACTTTGGGCAGTATGGCCATTTTCACGATATTGATTCTTCCTAACCATGAGCATGGAATGTTTTTCCATCTGTTTGTGTCCTCTCTTATTTCCCTGAGCAGTGGTTTGTAGTTCTCCTTGAAGAGGTCCATTACATCCTTTGTTAGTTGTATTCCTAGGTATTTTATTGTCTTTGTAGCAATTGTGAATGGCAGTTCATTCATGATTTGGCTCTCTTTCAGTCTGTTATTGGTGTATAGGAATGCTTGTGATTTCTGCACATTGATTTTATATCCTGAGACTTTGCTGAAGTTGCTTATCAGTTTCAGGAGACTTTGGGCAGAGACGATGGGGTCTTCTAAATATACAATCATGTCATCTGCAAATAGAGACAGTTTGACTTCCTCCTTTCCTAATTGAATACCTTTTTTTTTTCTTTTTCTTTCCTGATTGCTCTGGCTAGAACTTCCAATACTATATTGAATAGGAGTGGTGAGAAAGGACATCCCTGTCTAGTGCAAGGTTTCAAAGGGAATGCTTCCAGCCCATCCAGTATGATATTGGCTGTGGGTCTGTCATAAATAACTTTTATTATTTTGAGATATGTTCCATGGATACCTAATTTATTGAGAGTTTTTAGCAAAAAGAGCTGTTGAATTTTGTCAAAGGCCTTCTCTGTGTCTATTGAGATAATCATGAGGTGTTTGTCTTTGGTTCTGTTTATGTGGTGGATGACATTTATAGACTTGCATATGTTCAACCAGCCTTATATCCCCAGGATGAATCCTACTTGATTATGGTGGATAAGCTTTTTGATGTACTATTGCAATCAGTTTGCCAGTATTTTATTGAAGATTTTTGCATCTATGTTCATCATGGATATTGGCCTGAAGTTTTCTTTTCTTGTTGAGTCTCTGCTGGGTTTTGGTACCAGGATGATGTTGGTCTCATAAAATGATTTGGGAAGGATTCCCTCTTTTTGGATTGTTTGGAATAGTTTCAGGAGTGGTACCAACTCCTGTTTGTATGTCTGGTAGAATTCGGCTGTGAACCCATCTGGACCTGGGCTTTTTTTGGTTGGTAGGCTATTAATTGCTGCCTCAACTTCAGCCATTGCTACTGGTCCGTTCAGGATTTCAACTTCTTCCTGATTTAGGTTTGGGAGGACGCAAGTGTCCAGGAATTTATCCATTTCTTCCAGGTTTACTGGTTTGTGTGCATAGAGTTGTTTATAGTAATCTCTGACCGTAGTCTGTGTTTCTTTGGAATTGGTGGTTATATCCCCTTTATCATTTTTTATTGCATCTGTTTGATTATTGTCTTTCTTTTTTATTAATCTAGTTAGCTATTTTATTGATCTTTTTAAAAAACCAGCTCTTAGATTTATTGATTTTTTTGAAGAGTTTTTTGTGTCTCTCTCTCCTTTAGTTCTGCTCTGATCTTAGTTATTTCTTGTTTTCTGCTAGCTTTTGAGTTTTCTTGATTTTGCTCCTCTGGGTCTTTCAGTTTTGATGATAGGGTGTCGATTTTAGATCTTTCCTTTCTTCTCATGTGGGCACTTATTGCTATATATTTTCCTCTAGACACTGGTCCCAGAGGTTCTGGTATGTTGCATCTTCGTTCTTGTTGGTTTCGAAGAACATCTTTATTTCTGCCTTCATTTCATTGTTTATCCAGTCAACATTCAAGAGCCAGTTGTTCAGTTTCCATGAAGCTGTGCGGTTCTGAGTTAGTTTCTGAATCCTGAGTTCTAATTTGATTGCACTGTGGCCCGAGAGACCCTTTGTTACGATTTCTGTTTTTTGGATTTGCTGAGGAGTGATTTACTTCCAATTATGTGGTCAATTTTAGAGTAGGTGTGATGTGGTGCTGAGAAGAATGTATATTCTGTGGATTTGGCATGGAAAGTTCTATAAATGTCTATTAGGTTTGCTTGGTCCAGATTTGAGTTAAAGTGCTGAATATCCTTGTTAATTTTCTGTCCCATTGATCTGTCTAATATTGACAGTGGAGTGTTAAAATCTCCCACTATTATTGTGTGGGAGTCTAAGTCTCTTTGTAGGTCTTTAAGAACCTGCTTTATGTATCTGGGTGCTCCTGTATTGGTGTGTATATATTTAGGATCATTAGCTCTTCTTGTTGCATCAATCCTTTTACCATTATATAATGCCTTTCTTTGTCTCTTTTGATCTTTGTTGGTTTAAAGCCTATTTTATCAGAGACTAGGATTGCAACTCCTGCTTCTTCTTTGCTCTGCATTTGCTTGGTAAATCTTCCTCCATCCCTTTATTTTGAACCTATATGTGTCCTTGCATGTGAGATCGTTTTCCTGGATACAGCACACTGATGGGTTTTGGCTTTTTATCCAGTTTGCCAGTCTGAGTCTTTTGACTTGGGCATTTAGCCCATTTACATTTAAGGTTAATATTGTTATGTGTGAATTTTATCCTGCCATTTTGATGCTAGCTGGTTGTTTTTCCCATTAGTTGACGCAGTTTCTTCATTGTGTCGATGCTTTTCACCATTTGGTACATTTTTGGAGTGGCTGGTACTGGTTTTTCCTTTCTATATTTAGTGCTTCTTTCAGGAGCTCTTGTAAGGCAGGCCTTGTGGTGACAAAAATCTCTGAGCAGTTGCTTGTTCATAAAGGATTTTATTTCTCCTTCACATATGTAGCTTAGTTTGGCTGGATATGAAATTCTACGTTGAAAGTTCTTTTCTTTAAGGATGTTGAATATTAACCCCCACTCTTTTCTGGCTTGTAGGGTTTCTCCTAAGAGATCCACTGTGAGTTTGATGGGCTTCCCTTTGTAGGTAACTTGACCTTTCTCTCTGGCTGCCCTTAGCATTTTTTCCTTCATTTCAACCCTGGTGAATCTCACAATTATGTGCCTTGGGGTTGCTCTTCTTGAGGAATATCTCTGTGGTGTTCTCTGTATTTCCTGGACTTGAATGTTGGTCTGCCTTGCTAGGTTGGGGAAGTTCTCCTGGATGATATTCTGAAGAGTATTTTCCAGCTTGGATTCGTTCTCTCCATCACATTCAGGTACACTTATCAAACGTAGATTAGGTCTTTTCACATAATCCCATATTTCTTAGAGGCTTTGTTCATTTCTTTTGACTCTTTTTTCTCTAATCTTGCCTTCTTGTTTTACTTCATTGAGTTTATCTTCAATCTCTGATACCCTTTCTTCTGATTGGTCGATTTAGCTATTGAAAGTTGGTATGAAGTTCTCATGTTGTGCTTTTCAGCTCCATTAAATCATTTATATTCTTCTCTAAGCTGTTTATTCTCATTAGCATTTCATCAAAGCTTTTTTTCAAGACTCTTAGTTTCTTTGCATTGGGTTAGAACACGTTCTTTTAGCTCAGAGAAGTTTGTTATTACCCACCTTCTGAAGCCTGTTTCTGTGAATTCATCAGACTCATTCTCCATCCAGCTTTGTTACTTTGCTGGTGATGAGTTGTGATCCCTTGGGGGAGGGGAGGCATTCTGGTTTTGAGTGTTTTCATCCTTTTTGTCCTGGTTTCTTCTCATCTTTCTGGATTTATCTTCCTGTCATCTTTGTAGTTGGTGACTTTCAGATGGGGTCTCTGAGTGGTTGTCCTTTTTGTTGATGATGAAGTTATTTCTTTCTGTTTTTTAGTTTCCTTCTAACAGTCAGGCTCCTCTGCTGTAGGACTGCTGGAGGTCCACTTCAGACCTTGCTTGCCTGGGGATCACCTGCAGCATCTGCAGAACAGTAAGGGTTGCTGCCAGTTTCTTCTTCTGATTTTTTTGTCCCAGAAGGATACCCGCCAGATTTCAGCCTGAGCTCTCCTGTATGAGGTGCCTCTTTGTACATACGGGAGTTTAGGAGCTGCTTGAGGGACAGTCTGTCCCTTCTAAGAGCTCAAGTGCTGAACTGTGAGCTCCGTTGTTCCATTCAGAGCTGCTGGGAAGGTACGTTTAAGTCTGCTGCAGCGAACTCATAACTGCCTTTTTCCCCAGGTACTCTTTCCTGGGAAGGTGAGCCTTTATTTATAAGTTCCTGACGTGCTGCTGCCTTTTTTCAGCGATGCCCTGCCCAGCGAGGAGGTAGCCTAGTCACAGTCTGCCAGCAGAGGCATTGCTGAGCTGCCGTGGCCTCTGCTATGTGAACTTCCTGGTGGTTTTGTTTATAGAGGTGTAGTTAGAACTGCCTTGGTAATGGCAGACTGCCTAGGTAATGGGATTGCCTTGGTAATGGTAGAGTTCCTCAGTAATGGCAGATTGCTTCAGTAGTGGTGGACTTCCTCGGTAATGGCGGACGCCCTTCCACCAACAGAGCTGGACCATCCTGGCTCCAGCTACGCTTGCTGCAATACTCTCAGTCCACAGTGTTTCAGATTGCTGGTCTTTGTGGGGTGGGACTCGCTTAGCCAGATCACCTGGCTCCCTATTTCAGCCACCTTTTTTTCAGTTGAATTGGGCACCTCTGTCAGTGTGTTCCAGGTGCCAGCTGAAACGGCCACCCAGATTTGTGTGAGTTTTTGTGTGGAGATCCACTGCACTGGCTGAAACAGCTGTGCTGGAGACTCGTGGTGCTTTTCAGCCCGGGAATCTCCTGGTCTGTGGGCAGTAATAACTCGTTTGGAAATGCGGTGTTCACTCACCCTTTGCGATGTTCTCTCACCCTTTGCGATGTTCTCTCTGGGAACTGCACTCTGGAGCTGTTCCTATTCAGCCATCTTGGATCCGCCTCCCCTCCCCCTTTTTAACCCGACAACCTGATCCTTTCTTTTAACCTGTGATCTAGAGAAGAGAAGGAGGAAAAAACCACTTGTCCATTATATGTTAAACATTGTGCTAAAATACTCTGGGGAAAGGTATAAGTCAATAGGATCTGTGTTCTCCTGTTCCAAGAACTATAATGTACACAGTTATACACAGTTTTTATGTTAACTTGTTTTAAATTTTCTCCTAGTGACTTTTCAGAAAACTGCAATCTGACCGATCTTAGTTCTCAAATGTAACCATTCCCTGTTCCTGGCATTTTACATGTATTACATTGCTGGTTATCTGTAGACTTTAACTTTCTAAAATAAATATTTTTTAAGAAAAGTACTTGAGACATTCTAGCAAATTTAGGTCAGCAGTCACACTTTGTTTGTTATGAAAATTTTGGCTTTAGAATCAGACTGTTTGGATATAATTCCCTGTTCTGTGTCTTAGGCAAATAGGTAATATTTCTAAGCCATTCTTTCTTCAGCTAGAAAATGAGAATAATAGTACCTATGTTTTAGGAAAGTTTTGACATTAAATGAGAGTGTATGTAAAATAGTTGGCACAGTGCCTAACATGTAAGTGCTGAATAAATATTAACTGTTGTAATGATGACCCTTGCATGACTGTCACTTTTCTGGTTCAATTTAACCAATATACACTGTTTTTAGAATTACAAAATGTTAGAGCCCTGAAGAAGCTACAGATATAATTTCAATGAGCACTCTCCAAGCTGTTTTCTATGGCTCACAAGACTCCTGCAAACAGAATTTAACAAGTTAACAGCAGTTTTTTTTTAAGGATTTTTTTTCCAAAATAAATTTGGAGAAACCAGTGTATTATATCTCTCTTGGAAGTTTATAATGCATATTGGCATATTAAAGGCTTTAAGGAACTCCTACCTTAAATGATCCTTAGTAGCTACCAAAATTACTTAACCATAGAAGGATTTTTGTGGGAAACACCTACTTATGTTTTGCAAAATACAGTCTGGAAAATGCTATCTATACCAAGCACTTTCTTTTATTAAGAAGCATCTCCCTCACCCCACTCCATAGAAATTGATGATTTGCCTTAGGTCATACAGCTGTAGACTCAGTTTGGAACTCAAAGCTTTTCCTAGTCTTGGTTCACTTGTTTATCTACTCAAGTTCAGATACAGAAAGGAAAATTATTTTAATTGGTAGAAAATTAGAGGTGGTTCTATTATGTAGAAAGAAAAAGAAATGTGAGATAATTCTAATACAGTGCTTCTCATTTTTGCCTGATTGTAGGAGAATCCAAGATACTTGTTTAAAACACAAATTCTTAGACTCCCATAAATTTTGATTTGTAGGGATGGGGTAGATTATCATTGCTGTATCATACATGAAAAGGTCCAAGATTTTCAGAGTTTGATCTTTATAAAATGTGTCTTATGACTCTGAGTGACTAGATAATTCGTGTTAACTTTCTGCATTGGCAGAAGGATGATTAAATATGGACCCGATTCTATCCCAAGAAATGCTAGTAAACGTCATTTCATGTACACTTACATCTTAAAGAAAGAATTTGGTTTACTTGCTTATTTGTTCTTTCCTTTCAATACTTTCTAGTAGCTAGTGCCTAATGCAGTTATAGAAATCTATTAAAGTAGCTGTAAGGTCATTTAAAGCTATACATTTTAATCAATCTAACATTATCAGTGAGCTATATTAAGCACTCTTTGTATAAATTAATGACTCATTATATTCACTTTTTACTTTTAGACCATGACATTGTTGGATTTACCCTAAAGGGATAGGATGCCTATAATTTAAACTTAAATCTAGATTTTATGTCAGAAAACATCTAAGAATTTGTAACTGGTAAATGTTGACAATATTTAGAATAATAACATTGCCCTTATAACTGATGCCTATTCAAGTCCTATAAAGACAGTAAGAATTCCAAATAAAATAAGAATTAGTTCCGGTGTATATTCAGATATCTGCTTTCAAATATTCATAGTTAAACCAGCCAGTTGAAGAAAGGACTGTATATTGCATTAATTAAATTATTAAGATTTTTATGATCTTACATGGTGATTTTATATGCTACAGTTGAAACACTTCTGAGACATGTTGTATGCATATCTTTTCTTTAAGATCTTGATATTTATGGCTATAAGTTGTCAATTAGCATGTATTCTCTATGTATTAGGTTAAAGATGGATTTGTGTAGTTTTCACTTTCAAAGTTCTAATACTATTATCTTTTGTTCTCCAATTTATTTTGTAACCTACTTTTTCTTCATGTTTTGACTTCAGAGAAACCAAACCAAATAAAATATAATATGAAGGTCCTTAAAAATATTCATATTTGTTGACCCAGTGTTTAATGTCTGGAAGTGCAGCCTCAATAAATAATTTGAAATGCAGGCAAAGCTTTGGATACCAAGCTATTAATCCCAGTGATATATAATAGAGTAGATGATTGATTAAGTATGATACAGCCATATGATGAACTATTAGGCAGATAATGAAAATTGTTTACCGAATGTAAAGTTTTGTTCTTTACTCCATCATATTCCCTCTTTTTAGGCATAACCACTGTATCACTCCAGACATACTGTATCACTCCAGACATTTTCCTTTACAAAAGATTTTTTATATGGTATGATGTTTTGCGTATAATATTACATTTAAAGGGGAGGAAGTGAACAAAGGATCCCATGAGACCAGGATTTTGAGGCTGCAGTGTGGTATGATCACACATGAGAATAGCCACTGCACTCCAGTCTAGCTACATAGGAGACCCTGTCTCTTAAAAAAAAAAAAAGTTAATGCTCATCTCAGGGTCTGATGTATACCTTCAGTTATCCTCCATAGCCCCTCAAATAATTTTATTTTTAAAAAAGCTCATGGAAAAAGGATAATCTTTCTACACCAAAAGGGCTAGAAATCCAAAAGTCTGAGACAGAGAAGCTTGACGGACTCTCTCTTTTCTCATTGTTATTAAATTTAATTATTAGTTAAAGCTGTTTTTTTCCCTGAAAAGCAAGGCAATGAAGGAAAAGATAAGGACAGTAAGACAATAATGTCAATGAATAAAATGAGAAACGGAAAAATTTTTAAGAGAAATTTGACTTGGAGTGATTGTCATAATACCTGGAATGAACTTCATAGGAAGCAAAAATAGTCTTCATGAGATTGGGTATCTTGATCATTTGAAGTTGGGATTCGTTTTATCCATACTGTTTAAAATAGCTTTTCAGCTACTATACTAGGTGAATATGAAGAAAGTTTTCTGTTCTGGAACATTTTCATTTCATAGTTATTATGTGCCAAAAAGTTTTTATGGATAAAAAGTCACGAAGACAGAATTCAGACCTAGGATGTTTGTACTCAAAAGCACTTGCTGTAGATAGATGTACATGATGTTTAGCATTTTACTTTCTGGGTAAGATGTACTGCTTCAGTTGTGGAAATAAAAAATGTATCTTAAGTTACATTGTCATCATTACTACTTTTCCTTTTAGAAAAGAATAATTTATCTTTTTCAACTATATAAAAGAGAAGAACATTTCTCTGTGTTCCTACTCCTTTTGTATTAGTTTCTATAAAATGGAAGTGGACTGCTAGCAAAAAAGGGGGAAAACCCAATTACAGTTAAGTTCCCAAAGCTGCATTTTGACTCCAAATCTTCAGTGTGATGTGACTAGAAAGGTAAGAATCCTGAATGATATGGTTAGGCTTTGTGTACCCAGCCAAATCTCATTTTGAATCATAATTCTCATGTGTCAAAGGAAAGACCAGGTGGAGGTATTTAGATGATGAGGGCGGTTCCCCCCATGCTGTTCTTGTGATAGTGAGTGAGTTCTCACGAGATCTGATGGTTTTATGTGCTTGATAGTTCCTTCTGCATTCATTTCTCCCTCCTGCCACCTTGTTAAGAAGGTGCCTGGCTTCCCCTTTGCCTTCTGTCATGATCGTAAGTTTCCTGAGGCTTCCCCAGCCATGTGGAACTGTGAGTCAATTAAACCTCTTTCCTTTCTAAATTACCCAGTCTTAGGCAGTTCTTTATAGCAGTGTAAGAATGGACTAATACATGGAGGGTGGGGTGAGAGTTTGTCAATGCAGAGTCCTGTATCCTTCAGAGATTCATATGCAGTAAATCTGAGACAGGACCCAGAAATCTGTGTTTTAACAAGCACTTCTGGTAATTTAGAGATAGATGATCCCTCAACTACTCTTGAAGAAACTGGTCCAAAAGTTCTTCCTCCCAGTTCACGTAGTGAATGTACTCCCAAGTTTTGAAGGATTTCTTTATAAGTTCTCTCAGAAAGTCTTTCTAGCATGCTTGATATAGGTTTCTGTTTGCCTGTTTGGCTTAGTTAAATATTACATACCCATTCTTGCTTTATTCCAAACTATTAGAAAAGCACATACTAATCGATTATTTCTGTTTAATTTAGTATGAACAGACACATCTGTCATTAAGGGAATTTTTGAAATCACTTTAGAAAAATGTTTCCTTTATGTAGTGGCTAGAAACAGTACACAATATTAAATGATGTTATAAGATCTCAACTATATAAAAAGAGGAGCAAAAGGACTATAAGGAAATGAACCAAAATATTCATTTTCCTTATTTCTCATGACACAGAGAATTTATTTTCCTCTCCTTTTCTGTATTTTCCAGTATGATTTCTTACAAAAAGAAGCATATTAATTTAAAAATTCCCTTTTTAGGCCTGGTGCGGTGGCTCACACCTGTAATCCCAGCACTTCGGGAGGCTGAAGCAGGCAGATTACATGAGGCCAAGAATTTGAGGCCAGCCTGGCTAACATGGAGAAACCCCATGTCTACTGGTAAACAAACAAAAACGAACAAAACAACCCTGTTTCTATCTTCACAGTTAACTTGAAAATAAAGATAAAAGTCTAACAATTTTGTTTTTTTGAGATGGAGTCTCACTCTGTCACCCAGGCTGGAGTGCAGTGGCTCCATCTCGGCTCACTGCAACCTTGCCTCCCAGGTTCAAGCAATTCTCTGCCTCAGCCTCCAAAGTTGCTGGGATTACAGATGCTCGCCACCATGCCCAGCTAATTTTTTATTTTAAGTAGAGATGGGGTTTCACCATCTTGGCCAGGCTGGTCTTGAACACTCCTCACCTTGTGATCTACCCGCCTCAGCCTCCCAAAGTGCTGGGATTACGCATGTGAGCCACTGTGCCCAGCCGAAAGTCTAACAATTTCACATTAATTTATTTTATACTTAGTTTTGCCGTATGCTGTGAAGTCTGTGAAATACATGTACGTTTCTCATTGACTGGAGTATTTTATTGTTGTGTATGTAGATTTTTGAATATAGCATTTTGAACATAATGGTCACGTTGGAGCAATTACCATTTCAGATCATTAGGAGCACTCAGGTCACTTTGGCATGGAGCTGTTTTGTAAAAGACATAGAAGCCATTGATAAACCTTGGTTTGCTCTTTAAAAATTTATTTCATTCTGAGGCTTATCTGTGTAAAATTACCAAAATGATTGTGGTTAGACTTTACATTGTCACGGTATTTAAATGTATACAATATGAAAAATGTAGTTGTACCTAGAAACAATGTCAGTACTAAAAGGAGTAGAGGACTTTGATAGCAGTATTAATTCATCATTAAGCCCTTCTCATTAAACAGTGTAATAGTCTTGTTGAAGTTTGTGTGGCATTTTAACCACTATTAATTAAAAATAGACCTACTGACTAGTCTGTTTTACTGTGCTTTATTGTGTCTTGGATGTTCATTCAGATAATTTTGCTGTTGAGAAATCAAATAATCTATTATAGTTTCAACTAAAAAATATATTAGAAGGGTACAGGTCTTAGGGCTGTGAGTTTTAATTTGTGTAATTTTTTTATTTTGGAAAGGAAATTGCAGCTTTTTTCTAGTAATTTTTTGTTTGTGAGTACTGTTTTCTAGGTATAGAAAATGAATATTCATAAACCTAGATAGATAATCAGATTTTAGGATATTTTGCTTGCATGTTATTTTATATTTATATACTATAATAGCATTGTAAAGTTTATAACAAGAATATATCTTGATAAATCATCTGTAACCATGAGGCGGTTAAAAAAATTTGAGGCTCACTGAAAAGTGTGTGACTTACCCACTGTCTGATATTGCTAGTATTAGAGAGAAAACTAGAATCTAGGCCTTTATTTTCCTGATGTAATGATTTTATCTAATTATTATTTATTTTCTTAAATCATTGCATTAATACATTTTTCACAAGTAGCGCAGATGTCAGTGTTTGCAATAATTAAGTTTTTAAGTATATTTTAATAATTATAAATAAAACCCTGATATTTGTTACAGAGTGGGCTTTTTTATCATATTTTTACAATAAAAATTAAGCAATTATAAAAATAAATAGCCTAGTTTTTCAACTGGTATAAGTTGGCTTTATTTTATACTGCTAATAAAGGCACATTATGTTCAACCATTGCAATTATCACTGAAATGCACGTCCATTAACTGAAACATTAGGCTGAGTATATAATTACTGTCTAGAGCCAGTATCTTTGTGAAGCTGTACCTATAATGCTATTAAATTATAAACAATATTTGTAAACTAATATTTAAATAATTCAGAATTGATATAATCTTTTTGCAAGCTTAAACATGAATGCTATATACATTTAGTTTGTTGTTTTTATGTGCTTAGAAAAATATGGGAATTCTCAAAGATAATTGAAATATGTGTCTTGAGATAGATGAATTTTTAATATAATTGCTATAACCTAATACCTATCATTATTTCTGAAGTCTTTTTTTTTCCATATTTTTATTGTGGAAAGATATATACAACATAAAATTTACTATCTTAACCATTTTAAAGTATGCAGTTCAGTGATATTAAATACATTCATGTTGTTGTGCAACCATCACAACCCTTCATCTCCAGAAGTCTTTTCATCTGCAAAACTGAAACACTATACCCATTAAACAATAATTTCCATCCTCCCACCAGTCCTTGGCAACTCTCATTCTACTTACTGCCTCAGTGACTGTGACAACCCTACATACCTCATATAAGTGGAATCAAACAGTATTAGTGTTCTAGTGACTGGCTTATTTTACTTCACATATTGTCCTTAAGGGTAGTTTATAGTGTAGAATAGATCAGAATTTTCTTTTGTTTTAAGGCTGAATGATATTCCATTATATGTGTATATCACATTTTGCTTGTCCATTCATTCATCAGTAGACACTTGGGTTGTTTCCATGTTTTAGCTATCATGAATAATGCTGCTATGAATATGGGTATACAGATATCTCTTCGAGAACCTGCTTTCAATTCTTTTGAAGTAGAATTGCTGCATCATGGGTAATTTTGTGTTTACTTTTTTCAGGAACCTCCATGCTTTTTTCTACAGCAGTTGTACCACTTAATATTTCCACCAACATTGCACAAGGGTTTCTCCACATCCTCACCTTTGTTTTACTGAAGTCTTTTATTCATACACAATAAAATATGTATAAATTTGATTTACAAAAAATCTAAAGTGGCTATAATCAAGCTTTTTAACACAATGGGTCTTTTTGGGCCTATCAATGCAAAATTGCTTTTAAATCTGAATATATTGACTATGAAAATCTACTGGACTTGTATTTTCAATTAAATGTACCACCTTTCTTTACTGTTACCACATTTGGAAGGGTGTTTTGATGATTATTAAATATGGATGCCTCCCAATTTTCTACAATGCTCCTTTTCAATTTGTATAACTTACATGTTATTATATGACATTACTTATTCATTTGGCACTGCTAAATTTTCATTTCAGTTGGCTTGGGTATATATCTCCAAGCCATTTAGTGAGTTAAGAGACTTCCTGCCTCGTTTTGTCCCTGCCACTAAGGCTGTACCTTGTAGTGGAAATTATTTGGGTTTTGAAATCTGATGAACTTGATTTCAGTGCCAATCTTTATCACTTAGTAGGTTTGTGGCAGTTAGGCAATTTACCTAACTTTTCTGCATGTCAATTTTCCTAAATAAAACACTTCTGGATTGTTCGAGGGTTAGAGATAATAAATATAAAGAATGTCAAACAAGATTGGTGTTCACTAAATCATAGCTATTAACATTGCTTTACTTGTAACTTTGGATAAGTTACTTATAATGTAAATCTTAGATTTACTTCATGTAAAATGAGAGGACTGAATTGGATTAGGATAAATGGATCTTAAGACCCTTGATAATATACAGATATTTTTATTTTGTACACTTTTGTGAGATTTGTAGTGTTTATCAGATTCATAAAGTGATTTGTAAATCCCCCCCAATAAAAGGGTAAATTCTAAACTAAGTGATCTCCCAGTTATTTTCTTATGATAAAATTTTTTGTTTATAGGCTGCATAGTCAACCTCAGTGTGACTGAGGTTAGGGAAACTATTTTTGAAAAAATGTTTAAACCAAGACCTCAGAATGTAAATATTTGTTGCTGTTAAAAGTAATTATTGTAGTCTTCCAGCTTTTGGTAATGATGGAAGCACTTGTATCAAATAACCATCTTGCTGATAACAATTATAACCTCTGGACAAAAAATTAAGGAAAAAAAAACACTGTTTGAAGGCAATGGAGAGTGACCCAAAGTAGGTAGAAATTGGAGGTAAGATGCACCTTTATGGAAAGGAGCCAAACTGGTTGAGGTATACATTTATCTGACTTATTCTTTAAAGAAATGCACAAGTTTATGTAGTATATTGGAAATACAGCTCAAGCAGAATCAGCCCTCTTTTTGATGAGTTAGAGGATGATATTTAGGGCAATGCAAGCAGGTGAAAATTGGGACTTATCCAGAAAGGAAGGAGCCACAAAGTGAGGGAACCCCCCAAAATTTATATGCAAGTTTCCCCCAAATCCTTGCAGGGCAAGATTTGAAGAAACCCAGATGCAGTGAAGGAACAATAGTCAGAAAGCTTAAAGAATTAAAGAGAGATCTTAGCAGTTGCTGGAGATGCCCTTTAGAATTATAGCCCTGGTAAAACAGAAGAAATTGATAAACACCTCAGGCTTAGTACTGAAAACATGAAATGGCCATCATAGTACGGATCTTATCCTATAATTAAGATCTCTGTGATAAACCAAAGCCAAACTGAAATAGCTATCAATCTATTCTAACCTTTAAGCAAGCTCTTACAAGGTTAAGGTGATCTTCCATTAATTCAGTTGTCTGCAAGAATAAAATTCATTATTTTCTGGAGGAAGCTAATATAATAGAGAGTTCCAAGATTATATGTAGTACCCAGCCAGAAATGAATAGACAAGTGATGAAACAAGGAAAGGCAACTCATCGGAAAAACATCTACAGAAAGAGACCAGAAGTTCACTTAGATGCTGGATTATTAGATAGGGACCTTAACTATACTAAATAAGCTGAAGAATCTAAGGGGAAAAAAGGAGGAAACTCCTCTATCCCCCATAAATCACCAATATCAATGATGAAAGAGGGGACATCAGTATAGATCCTACAGACATTAAAAGGATTATTAGAGAACCTGATGAATAAGTTTTTATCAGTAAATTTGAAAACTTAGAAATGACAAAATCTTTTAAAAAAGAACTTACCAAAACTAATAAGAAATGGAAAATCTAAATGGGTTTACATTTCAATAAAAGGAATTTTAATATGTAATTAAAAATCTTCATACAAAGGAAATTGCAGGCCCATATGGTTTCACTGGTGAATTCTATCAAACATTGGAGGAAAAAATACCACTCTTACATAAACGTTCAGAAAAAAGAGGAAGAGAAGAAATTCCCAGTTTTTTTTTTTCTGAGTCTAATCTAACCAATACAAAAAGCTGACAAGGGCATTTCCAAAAAAGATTGCAGACTAACATCCCTCATGAGCACAGACACAAAAATTCCCGATAATTTTCAACTTTATGCAAATGATTAGGTTTGAAAAAGAATTCATCAGTTTTTAAGATTAATTCAACTAACAGTAGCTATTGTACTGCTTGTATTTGTTTAGTTTGCAATCACATAATAATGTGAATAAGTATTGATGTTATTACCCAATTTATTATCAGAAATGGCCAGGTATCATATGAGGATAACCAATTAGTGTAGTTTCTGGTCTCTCCCTTAGTACTTTTATTAAGGGACTTTAAGTCTCATTATAATTCTTTCTGTTCTTTGTATTTGTTTAAAAGGAGTTGAATTTTAACCCATTTTTTATGATTATGGAAATTTATTTTTTCCAGTGATATATTTTGGAAACTTTCAAACCCACAGAAAACTTAATAATTTAACAAATGCCTTCATATTGTACATTTTTCCACATTTGTTTTACCTCTCTTTCTACATCTACATATACATTTAAACATACATATGATATATAACCTTTTTTTGGTAAACCATTTGAAAATAAGTTATATAACATTGTGAGACTTAACCCCTAGTATTTTTTTATTTATCTCCTGAGAAAAGGAGTATTCTCATACACAAACACAATGCTATCATAAACTCAAATGTTGTAATGATATGAGTATTATTTACTCCATAGTTTCTAGTTGTTTCTCTTGTTTGTTCCAGTAATGTCCTGTATAACATTGGTCTCCCAATGTTCTGGATTATAGACATGAGCCACTGTACTCAGCCTGTCTTTAGTCTTAAGTGCACTTATTACATCTGTGATTAATCACAACTATAATTAGTGTAATTATTTGTCTTCTTCACAAAACTGTGAACTCCATAAAAGAAGGCTTTGTGTCTGTTGTTCACCATTGTATCCACAGCACCAAGCACATTTTCTGATACTAAATATTTGTGAAATGAAATAATAAAGGAGTATATTATATCTTTTAATTATCACAAAAACCCTGCAATTTATTATTTCTCTTTGGGAGGCTTTTAAATTCCTTGGGAGAAATTTGGTAAAGAATAATTATAATAGCTGCCATTTATTGAGAAACTCCCATGTGCTTGCTATTCACTAGGCTACATACACAATCTGATTTTAACCCTTAGAACACCCCTACGATGTAGTTAACTTTATTCCTATTTTTATATGGGGAGACAGGTTCAGAGAAGTTATTTCATTTGACTAGTGTTAGTGGGCTAACTGTGTTAGTAACACAGTTAGTGACAGAGCCATGATTCAAACCTAGTTAATCTTTCTCTAAATGCTCTTATACTCTACCATTGTATGCTACTGCCTTCTAACCAGATAGTTACTGTGAAAATTCCTGAAATTTCTAATTTTATCACAAGGCTCCCATTAATTTTCCCCCTTTCACTGCTTTAATGGAAGAGTTTAAAGTTAGTGTCTATACATACCGGCTCATGTATTCATTAATAATTTATATTCACAAAATGATTGTAGAAATACAAGTGTTTCTTAGATTACCAAGTATCTGTGAAATCGTGAAGAAATATTGAAATTAGTAATTTGGTTTGGATCTTTGAAGAGATCCTGTGGAATTGCTTTGCAAAAGTTACAACTGGTTTACAATTTTTTTCTTCATTGTCATTAACAAGTTTTGACCTGAAGATGAGAAATTATTCACAAATTTCAGTTAAGTACTGGAATGCTTCATATTTTCTCTACTTTAGAACAAGGGTCCCCAACGCCCAGGCCACGGATTGGTACTGGTTCGTGACCTATTAGGACCTGGACTACACAGCAGGAGGTGAGCGGTGCGTGAACTAGCATTACTGCTTGAGCTTCACCTCCTGTCAGGTCAGCGACGGCAATAGCTTCTCATAGGAGCTCAGACCTTATTGTGAACACACACAAGTGATACAGGTTGTGTACTCCTCATGAGAATCTAACTAATGCCTGATGATCTGAGGTGCGACAGTTTCATCCTGAAGCTCCCCCGCCCTCCGTCCGGGTAAAAGTTTGGTCCCTTATGCCAAAAACACTGGGGACCGCTGCTTTAGAACATGCAGTAAAACTCGAATGGGTTGTTTAAGAGTCTGTTTCTTTAATGAATTTATCACATAAAACCAGGCATTGCTTTGAAAAAGTGCAGCTTATTTTACTCTGTTACTACTATGTGTAGTTCAAGATTCTTAAAGATTCAACTACTTTAAATCAATGTCTTAAAGCATTAATTTTTGTCTGTTCTTTCAGCATTGACATTCATTTTTGTCATGGAATATTTTATCTCCTTATAATGCTCTTGAAGTGTTAATGTAAGTGCAATTACCTATGATAGTTTGGTAGAACTAAATACTTTGTCCCTTTTTCTATTTGTGAGATTTACAGATTGTATTATGGCTTTTTCTGAAATTTTTTGTTTTGCAATGTGCCTTTGTAAGAAATTCATAGACTTGTATATTCAAAAGGAGTCTGTAAAGCATTTGAACTAGCCCCAGTAGGATCATATTATAATTAATAATAATGTCACCAGGGCTTGCATAATAATTTTCTTTACACTTAAGTTTAACTGCTAAACTTTGTAGACTAATATACTGATTTTCATCACAATGATCAACTTTTTTATTTGCCTCTTGAACTAGATGTAAGAACGGAGACCACTAGACCTAGTTTTTTCTGGTTATTTTGTAGAATGGGAATTGGGAATGGAAATTGAGGAAGTGATTTCAATTTCATATAAATTTTTCTGCTATTAATTAGTTGGCCTATTAAATTTTTAGAGTAGCTATTGAAATTTTGCAACCAATTTTATTCTGAGTACTTTATTAAAGTATCATCTGTTAGCTTTTTGTATCATCTCACCATATTATCTTAATGTGGCAAAATGGAATTTTTTGCTTACTGATTTTTTACATTAGAATTAAGTGATACCCATGCATACCAATAACATTGAAATTCCAGGCTTCCCATGAAGGAAAACAGTTAATGCGAGATTTATAAGGCACTGCAAAAAAAAAAAAGAAAGAAACACTAATACATTTTCAATATAAAAAGCAAAAATTAATAGTGTTGATGGGGGTGGAATAGATACTGTAGAATCCTAAAGTTTACTAATTAAAATTGTTCATATATGTAAGAAAGACACATTATATTTTAAATATAGGTTCTAATATTAAAAAAAGAAAATCATCAATTTTGAAGATGAAACACATTTTTAGGAATCCTATATGGAAACTTCAATAAGGACATTTTAATACCAATGGAAAACCTGATTGAAACACATTAGAGACTTATCAGGCACTGGTGTTTGGAATGCCAGATAAGTTAAATGCTGTGAGGATATACAGTCTTATAAATCACTGCTAGCATAGCTATAATATGTGAAGATAATTTGTTAATTTGGACTGATGCTGAATGTAGATATATTCCATATCTAACCTTAAGCATTTAAAAAAATATTTTAGGACTAATTATTTTGTCCAAAAAAGCAATTTTTGATTATTGATCTTCTCAGAATTGATTTGTAAGGCATCATGATCAGTTGTGATTAGCATCTTTATTATTGTAATATCCATTCAAAGATAGTTTCAGGCTTTTGATACCTTGATACCTTTGTCTCTTCCAACTTTTGCGGAGACTTTCTTTGCTTGCATATAGAAAAGAGCTAGAAGCTAATGGAGAATGTGCAAACCTGCCTTTTTTACCCTCTCCTAAGAAAGGAGAATTCATCCACTGCCACTGTACTTTTTTTTCTTTTCTTTTTGTCTTGCACAGAAGACTGACATCTTCCTGTGGAGGGCTTGTGGCAAACCTATCCAACTCGGGTTTCTTCTTCCTTGAGAACAATCTGATCCATCATCATCTGACCCAGGGATCACAGTCTCTAAGGGTCCAGGTGAGGGCAAGTCAGTATATATCTTAAGCCAGTTCTTTTCTGGTCAGGTAAGTCACACTCAGGCATGAACTCACTCAGCATCAGTCAGCCTTAGTTTTTTAAAAGTTTCCTAGTCCACAGAGAGATAATATAGTTTATCTATTCATTTATTCTAGGACGCACCTAAACTATTGATGGTTAATCACATTATTAATTAATTCCATTCTCTGTATAATGCGATCATTTTCAACACACTTGTTCATCTTAAATTCCAGAAATCTTAAAAGGAGTATATATGTATGGTGAGAGGGAGAGAAATATTGAAACAGATAGGTGTTTCTAGTTGCAATTTTAATATTGATCCTTACCTCCATTTTTATTTTACTCGTAAGAGTTTAGAACAACTTAAAATCAGTCTAGAATATATTATCTTATATCTTTGTAATTTTAATAACTTTTAATTATGTTTGTAGATGGCTTGGAACCAGAAGCTGATTGAGAATATTAGAGCTAACATTTGCACCCATGGTCATCACGAAGGTCTTTGTTGGCTTGCCATGAATTCTTTCATTTAATGTCAAAATGACTAAGGCAGAGACAAGAATTTTCCTATTCTGTGTCCCACTTCCATATTCTAGTTATAAGAAACTTCTGATTGTGCCTCAGGCAAGTGGTCATGGTTAACTGAAATTCGGTTTTGTACCTTGATGCTATCTTACTACTTGGGAAGTAATTTAGGTCTGTGGCTATGAGGCTATTTTCTGGACAACTTATTTTTCAAAAGTTTGTCTTTTTAATTGTGGGAAAAAAATCTACTTTATATTCTGACATAAATAATCCTTCAAAATGCACTTGTGTATTTTGTGAAATTTGTTTTATAGGTTACCATTTTAAGTAAATTATAAATCTTATGAAACATTAATTTGTTTCATCATGATAATGACATGGTATGCATTTGAACATGAAGAAAACAGAAGTACTTTAATATACCTTGTTTCTGACTTTCACCCACATGTCGTAGATAGGAATAAATTGGGCATTTATTTTTCCTATTGGCTAATTTTCCAAGTGACTCTTAAGTTATGAACTGAAGTTAATATACTTCAGTGAGTTTGCTGCAGTAAAGACTCCTGGTCACTAGGAAGAAGAGAGATTGTCTTCCTCTGAAATTTTTCCAACCATGAAGCTAAATGGATTGTAAGAGTACTGCTGGCTTCTTGAGATACATTGTTTTGTGTTTATTACTCAAAACATCTGTACTAGTTTTGAGCAAGAGAACATTTCTTTGACTGGAAAGGCAACTTTTTAAAGCATTCATTATTTGGAACCGTTTTACCATTGGAATCTAAATAAAGTAGTTGTTTACTTGAGTCTATATTAGGACAACTAAGTTAGTATGCACTTAGAAATTGTTGGGTACAAACTCTCTGTTTCTATCCCATTATCTTTGTGTAATATGTGCAGAAGAATCAAAATATTTATTGGGTATTTAAAAATGTTTTCAGTGATACATCTCTTGAACAGAAAATGCATTTATTTAACTCTGCATCAGATTCTAATAGAAAATTATTTCCCACTAGATCGTAAGTGTTTTAAGATGATTAGGTGCCTGTATGTGCATTGTATGAGTATGTAAACATATCCTAACCCAATTTTATAGATATATAAAGTAATATAAATATTTAGAAATCTCAATAACATCACTAAACTAAGAATGTCATACATATTAAAGCATGTATTAAATATTTGAATCTGTGTTGTAATGAACTCAGTGGGCATGTTTCAAAGGCTTAGGAAGTAGCACAGAGTTCCATTATGCTCTTGGGCTGGGCGAATCAACTGCATCCTCAAAAGGTTGTAATGCTGTGTATTAAGGGACATACTAACTGATTATACTTTACTATAAGCGAAACAAAATTAGAAAAGCAAATTTGTTATGAAAAATAAGGAATTGATGATTTCCAAAACCAAATATGTGACTTTTGGACTATTCCGTATGTTGTTGGATTGATCTGCCTTTTCTTACGTAAGAGCATACTGTTGGACCCCACCATAAGCCTTACCTGTATGATAAAATATGTTGTATTTGGAAGATAGCATAGCCTAGAACCAGGCATTACGGAGATGATGTGCTGAAATTGGGGGTTCTTTTCCTCATTCTCCCTTTCCAGTCAGGATTTGATTGCAGTACTATAATACACATTAACATTCAAATCACGTTTTAAATTTCTTTGTGTTCATTTTCTGGCCTCTGTAGGACACACACACAAAAGACCAGTGAATGCCATTTCTTCTAAAAAGCTCTTTAAATGCATCCAAGATGCCAGAAATAACCTTTTTTTACCTCCTGAGTAGTGGCAGCATGCAATGGTATAGGAAGAAATAATCCACCTAGCTTTTCATTTGGTGATGTCTTGCCATTAACTCATAAAAATGTATATCCTACTATTATCTCTACCATACCTTCATGTCATTGGTTAGATTGCCCGATGGCTACTAATGTCTTAAGTTAATAGCCACAGAATATTTCCAAAAGATGGCACCCACTTTATAAAATGTGTCTATGGTTGCTAAAGTCTTACTTGGCTAGAAACAACTAAATTTAGTTGACCAAGTAAAATTGTATAGTGTTAGAATATGCCACTTAAAACGAACAAACTGATTTACTTTAAGTTTTGAAAATATTCAGAAGGATTTGTTATCTCTTGCAGACCTTCCTGCAAACTACTAATGGGATGAACACAATATATCACTTTTATAATAGTGAGCTATTAAAGGCAAGCATAAAGCAGTCTGAAGCCCATAAGTGCTGCCAACAGCTCCTGCTTTAATGAATTCCCTTTTAGATGTCCATTAAATGCTCGTGGCAAATGTACTCATAATGGAAATGGCAAATCTAAATGGGTAGATATGAATAATCCATGGAGTTTAAATTCTGTTTATGATCATCTTCACATTTAGTTTTCAAGACAACGCAGTTTAGTTTTCATTACAGTTTGGAATAAAGAGGACAGGGAGTAATTGATTGCTTCAAGCAGATTAAAATCAATGGTTTTCTTTTCAAAGAACCAGTTCAATGCAGTAATTCCAACTTTAAACATTGATTTAGAGGACTCAACACAAAATGTTTTGTGCTGTGTGAACTTTTATATAGGAAGACTGATATTAATTTTATTCCACTATATATCTATATAGTGAAATATAGAGGTTGTTAGTAGCATGTGCATGACTTAATAGTGATCTATATTAAGTCATTTTGATATTATTGCAGTCATATAATGAATCAATGAGATTCCCGTCATCAGTGTAATACTGTTTGTAACCCATTAGCACAGAGAAATTACAGTCCATCATACATCATTACTGTGATTGAGGCTTTATTACCATATTCTCAAATTGCTTGCTTGCTATAAAACTAAATAGACACAAGACAACTATAGGTGGAGTAGAGACTGTGCATTATTGTGCTACAGTAATGAGGGATTATTGTACCATAATGGGGTGAAACTTACGAGGAAAATAAACTTGGCAGTAATAGAAAACTGGAGACTCTTTCTACATTTGTTTTTATTACTTTAAAGGTCAAATATATTTGTTATGCTTAGGTTATTGTTTATGTATTACATGAATCATAGCCTTTTAATATTTTCTAAAGATTGTTTTTTTTAAACCACTGCTACTCCCCCTCACCAAAAAAAAATTATATCCTTTCAAAGTCTGTAGCCTGATGCACTTTGAATGCTTAGGATTGGACGTGGAATCTGTGTTTTTCCTCTTTTGAGATGAGATGTTTTACTACTACTAAGCCTACCATTTCTGAGGGTGGGTAGAACCTTTTAAACTTTAGGCTATTTTCAGCACACTATACATTTTATTTATAGTGTGGATAGGCTAGTGGTCTTCTGGCTCTTCAGTTGAAATAGTATGAATGCAGCAATATTCTAAGCAATGAATACAGGTTTAAAATATGGAACTGTTTAGGGCCTGATTGTAAACGACTTTTGATGTTTCAAAGACAAAAATAGAAAAAATATATTGCATCCATATTAAAGAAGAAAATCCTGTAACAGTAGAACATATTATAACCTGGGACCAGGCTGTCCTCTTTGGAAAAATATGTTATCTATGTTGCCTTTTCTAACTTTACAGAGGTTAAGTTAACCTCAGGTTGCTTTGGCTAAGAATTTATGTGTAAAGAATTTTATAATCATGAACATATGCTAATTTCTGGCTTTTATATTATTATTTGATATTTATTCATTTAATTTATTTTTTAACAGACAGATCTCACTCTTGCCCAGGCTGAAGGGTGTGTCACCATAAATGGAACTTATTAGTTAAATTGTGCCTATGTTCATTCACTCTCTGTTGAGTCTTGTTTATGAGTTACAACATTGAGAGCATAATGTGAACAGTATGAAGCCCAGTGTATTGACTTTGGAGATAAGATTGCATGGATTTAAAGTTCTGCTCAGTGCGGAGTGGTTTTCTGATGTCAGTCTCATTGTGATTTGATACCATGACTATTTAAATATCAAACAATGACCTGTCTTGGCAACATAGTGAGACTCTGTCTCTACTAAAAATAAAAATAAAAAATGAACTGGACATGGTGGCACATTCCTGTAGTCTCAGCTTCTCAGGAGACTGGAGCAGAAGGATCATTTGAGCACAAGAGTTCGAGGCTCTAATGAACCATGATGGTGCCACTGCACTCCAGCCTGGGCAAGGGTGAGACCCGTCTCTAAAATAATAAATGAATAAATATCAAATAATAATATAAAATAAAAGCCAAATATTAGCATGTGCTCATGATTATGAAACACTTTACATATACTTTGCCAAAGCAATAGTAACCTCTTGTTAATTTAGAAAAGGCTACATATTCTTCCACAAAGGACAGCTTAGTCCCAGGTTATAGTTAAAACCCACTTACACATTACTCTTATCGTTATCATATGTAATTACCACTCCCTTTGTAAAGCATATTTTTTGTTTATAACACATACTGTAGTTGTAGTGCTATAAAACCTGAATGCTTGCTTACCACATAAGAACTGCAGTGAGACGTGCTGTATAAAAGGAGAGCTTAGAATTGGCTGAGGGGACTAGGCCTAAATAATGCCTCAGCCAAGTCTACCTAGTAAACATCCTAATCAACCAACTTCTCATGCTTGCCAAAGCATATAGCCACTCTGAATTACGTGAATGTTTTTGTGACTGGGTTCATTTCATCACTTTGTGGGAGCATCTTGCATGTTAAAAACAGAGGTGTGCAAAAGCAGAATGCCAGAAATAATAGTGAGAGGCAAAGTTAGAGAAAAATGCATTTTAAATCTTTAAAATCCTCTATGACTTTTACCTGCCTCAACATCTTCTGGGGAAAAGGGGAGAACATGAATAAATTAAAGGATTTTTTCTTTCTTTGTTTTTTTTTTGAGACAAAGTCTCGCTCTGTTGCCCACGCTGGAGTGCAGGATTGCCATCTCGGTTCATGGCAGCTTCAACCTCCAGGCTCTAGTGACCCTTCTGCCTGAGCCTCCTAAGTAGCTGGGACCACAGGCATGAGCCACCACATGTTTGTTTTTTTTAATAGTCAGATTGGACATATAGCTATCCATAAAAATACACAAGAAAATTTTAAAAAGCAAGTGCTAAGAAGAAAAATAGAATGAAATCGTACAATGTAAGAAGTACTAGATGGGGTTGTTATATATATGTTTTTTTGTAGAAGGCCTTTCTGATGAGATGGCATTTAAGCAAAAATCTGAATAAAGTGCAGGACAAGCCAAGATATTTATGGTAAAAAAAAAAAAAAATCCCGGGAACAGTGAGTGCAGATGTTCTGAGAGAGAAGCATATTTGGTGTGTATGCAGAACAGCAAGACTGCTATGGCTCAGTAGATAAAGGAGGAAAACATAAATTAAACATGATACCTTAGTAATTTTTTAAATGAGTTTAATAACATTAAATTTTTTTTGTTTGATTAGGTTTTTGCTATTAGAGAGGTGGTTCTAAGTCAAATGAGGCTTCTAATATTTTTCTTAATATATTGGAAATGACCTGATTTTTTTAAGCATTTAAATATGCTTGGACATATTAACCCGATCATATATATCTTTTGTGGAGATTTAGAGTTTTTGTTTTTTATTTTAGGTTTTTTTTTTTTTTTTTAATGATACAGGCTTTATTATCTTCCCCATTTTGCAGTTGAGGACACTGAGACATTAACCCAATGGCTGATAGCTGGTAAGTGCTAAGGCCAGGAATCAAATTCAGAAAGTGTAACCCAGCTTCTGAACTTTTAGCCATTGGTTGCTGTTTCTTTCTTTCTTTTTTGTTTTGTTTTGTTTTGTTTGTTTTGTTTGTTTTTTATTTTTTTTATTTTCTTTTTTCTTTTTTTTTTGTACTTTAGGTTCTGGGGTATATGTGTAGATCATGCAGGATTGTTGCATAGGTACTTACATAACAATGCGGTTTGCTGCCTCCATCCCCCCATCACCCACATCTGGCATTTCTCCCTACGTTATCCCTCCCCGACCTCCCCACCCACCCGCTGTCCCTCCCTTGGCCACCCACAACAGACCCCAGTGTATGATGCTCCCCTCCCTGTGTCCATGTGTTCCTATTGTTCAACACCCTCCTATGAGTGAGAACATGCAGTGTTTGATTTTCTGTTGTTGTGTCAGTTTGCTGAGAATGATGGTTTCCAGATTCATTCATGTCCCTAAAAAGGACATGAACTCATTGTTTTTTATGGCTGCATAGTATTCCATGGTTTATATGTGCCAAGTAATTTCAACTTTTATTTTAGATTCAGGGGTATGTGTACAGGTTTGTTCCGTGGGTATGTTGTATAAAGCTGAGGTTTGGGATACAGTAGAACTTGTTACCAAGGTAGTGAGCATAGTACCCAGTAGGTTTTCTTTTCTTTGTTTGTTTGTTTTTTTTTTTTTCTTTCAAGACAGAGACTTGCTCTGTTGCCAAGGCTGAAGTGCAGTGATATGATCTCAGCTCACTAAATCTCCACCTCCCAGGTTCAAGCTATTCTTGTGCCTCAGCCTCCCGAGTAGCTGGGACTATTGGTGTTTTCTACCATGCCCAGCTAATTTTTGTATTTTTACAAAATACAACAAAGTGTTCAGGCTATTTTGTTGGCCAAGCTGGTCTCAAACTCCTGGCCTCAAGTGACCCATCCACCTTGGCCTCCCAAAGTGCTAGGATTACAGATGTGAGCCACCTCTGTGCCTCTCCCCAGTGTCTCTTGTTGCTCTCTTTTTGTCCATGAGTACTTAATTTTTAGCTCCCATTTATAAATGAGAACATGTGGTATTTGGTTTTCTTTTCCTGTGTCAATTCACTTAAGATAATGGCCTCCACCTGCATCCACGTTGCTGCAAAGGTCACAGTTCCCTTCTTTTTTACGGTTGCATAGTATTCTATGGTGTGTATATGCAACTTTTTCTTTTTTTCTTAAAATTTTCTAGTTTTTTTCTTTATAATTTCAGCATTTATTTTTAAGATGTTGGGGGTACATGTGCAGGTTTATTACGTGGGTATTTGCATGATGCTGAGGTTTGGAGTACAATTGAACCTATCACCCTGGAAGTAAGTATAGTACCTATAGTTTTTCAATCCTTTCTCCCCCTAGCAGTCCCGTGTCTCTTGTTGCCATCTGTATGTCCATGGGTACCCACTGTTTAGCTACCACTTATCAGTAGTAACATGTGGTATTTGGTTTTCTGTTCCTGTGTTAATTTGCTTAGGATAATGACCTCAGCTGCATCCATGTCACTGCAAAGAACATGATTTCATTATTTTTTATGGCTGTGTAGTATTTCATGGTGTATATGTATCCTCTATATTTCCTTTACCCAGTCCACCATTGATGAGCATCTAGATTGATTCCACGTCATTGATATTGTGAATCATGCTGCAGTGAACGTATGAGTACATGTGTTTTTTTGGTAGAACAATTCATTTTCTTTTGGATCTATGCCCAGTAATAGGATTGCTGGGCCAAATGGTAGTTCTATTTCAAATTCTTTGAGAAATCTCCAAGGTGCTTTCCATAGTATCTGAACTAATTTACGTTCCCTCTAACAGTGTTTTAAGTGTTCCCTTGTCTCTGCAGCTTTGCCAGCATCTATTGTTTTTTGACTTTTTAATAATGACCATCCTGACTGGTATGCAATGGTATCTTACTGTAATTTTGATTTTCATTTCTCTGATGATTAGTTATGTGGAGCATTGTTTCATGTGTTTGTTGGTGCTTATATGTCTTTTTTTGAGAAATGTTGGTTCATGTCCTTTGGCCACATTTTAATGGAGCTGTTTTTTGCTTGCTGAAAAGTTTGCTACAAAGTTTGGATATTAGATTTTTGTTGGATGCATAGTTTGCAAATATTTTTTCTCATTCTGTAGACTGTCTGTTTACTCTGTTGATAGTTTATTTTTCTGTGCAGAAGCTCTATAGTTTCATTAGGTTCCATTTGTCAGTTTTTATTTCTGTTATGATTGATTTTGAGGACATAAACATAGTTTCCCATAACTAATGTCCAGAATGGTGTTTCCTAGGTTTTTTTTGTAGGATTCTTATAGTTTTATGTCTTACATTTATATCTGTTAATCTATCTTGAGTTAATTTTTGTATATGATGAACGATAGGGGTCCAGTTTCATTCTTCTGCATTTAGCTAGCCAACTATCCCAGAACCATTTATTCAGTAGGAAGTCCTTTCCCCATTGCTTATTTTTGTTGATTTTGTTGAAGATAAGATGGCTGTCAGTATGTGGCTTTGCTTCTGGCTCCTCTATTCTGTTTCATTGGTCTATGCATCTGTTTTTGTACCATTACCATGCTGTTTTGGTTACTGTAGCCTTATAGTGTAGTTTCAAGTTGGGTAATATTATGAATGCCTCCAGATTTGTTCTTTCTGTTTAGGATTGTTTTGGCTATTCAGGCTCTGTATGAATTTTAGGATAGTTTTCTCTACTTCTGTGAAAAAATAGCGTGATAGTTTGATAGGAATAGTGTCGAATCTATAGGTTGCTTTGGGCAGGTGGCCATTTTAACAACATTGATTCTTCCAATCCATGAGCTCGGAATGTTTTTCCATTTGTTTGTGTCATCTGTGATTTCTTTCAGCAGTGTTTTGTAGTTCTCCTTGTAGAAATCTTTGACTTTTTTGCTTCGATGTATTCTTAGGTATTTTGTGTGTGTGTTTGTGGCAACTATAAATGGGATTTTATTCTTGATTTGTCTCTCAGCTTTAATATTATTGGTGTATAGAAATGCTAATTTTTTTTACATTAATTTTTGTATCCTGAAATTATTGAAATTGTTTATCAGTTCCAAGAGCCTTTTAGCAGACTCTTAAGGGTTTTTCAGGTATACAATCATATTGTTGGTGAAGAGAGATAGTTTGATTTCTTTTCCTATTTGCATGCCTTTTATTTCCTTCTCTTGCCTGAGTGATCCGACTGGGACTTCCAGTACTATGTTGAACAGGAGTGGTGAAGGTGGGCACCCTTGTCTTGTTCCAGTTCTCAGGTGGAATGCTTCCAGCTTTTGCCCATTTTGTATCATGTCAGGTGTGGATTTGTCATAGAAGCCTCTTATTATTTTGAGGTCTGATTCTTTGATGCCTAGTTTGTTGAGGGTTTTTATCATGACACTATGTTGGATTTTATTGAAAGTGATGATCTGTTTATGTGGTGAATCGCATTTATTGATTTGCATATGTTGAACCAACCTTGCATCCCAGGAATGAAGCTTACTTGTTCCTGGTGAATTAATTGTTGATATGCTGCTGGACTGAGTTTGCTTATACATTGTTGAGGATTTTTGTGTCTGTGTTCATCTGGGATATTGACTTGTAGTTTTGTTTTTTTATTGTATCTTTGCCAGGATATACCACATTTTCTTTATCCATTCCATCATTTATGGGCACCCAGATTAATTCCATGTCTTTGCTATTGTGGATAGTGCTGTGATGAACATGCAAGTGCATGTGTCTTTTTTGGTAAAAACAATTTATTTTCTTTTGGTTATATACCTTGTAATGGGATTGCTGGGTCAAATGGTAGTTCTGATTTAAATTCCTTGAAAAGTCTCCAAACTGTGGAGACAGTGTCTGAACTAGTTTCCTACCAACAGTGTGGAAGAGTTCCTTTTTCTCTACAGCCTTGTCAGCATCTGTTGTTTTTTTTTTTTTTTTTTTTACTTTTTAATAATAACTATTCTGACTGGTGTGAAGTGGTTATGATTTGCTTTTCTCTGATGATTAGTGATATTGAACATTTTTTCATATCTTTGTTGCTAGCTGTATGTCTTCTGAAAAGTGTCTGTTCATGTCTTTTGTCTATTTTTTAATGAGATGTATTTGTTTTTTGCTTATTGAATTGTTTAAGTTCCTAATAGATTCTGGATATTAGACCTTTGTTGAATGCATAGTTTATGAATATTTTCTCCCAGTTTATAGATTGTCTATTGATGGTTACTTTTGCTCTGCAGAAACTTTTTAATTAGTTCCTATTTGTCAATATTTGTTTTGTTGATTGATAGACTGCTAGCTAGACTAACACACAAAAAAGAGAGAAGATCCAAATAAGCACAATCAGAAATGACAATGGTGACATTACATCTGATCCCAGAAAAATACAAAAGATTCTCAGAGACTATTATGAACACCTCTGTACACACAGACTTAGAAAATCTAGAGGAAATGGACTGGTTCCTGGAAACAAAACCTTCCAAGTTTGAATCAGGAAAAAATTGAAGCCCTGAACAGACCAATATTGCCATTTGATTTTGAATCAGTAATAAAAAACCTACCAACCAAAGGCCCAGATCAGGTGGATTCACAGCAAGTTTCTACCAGAATAGAAGAGCTGGTACCAACTGTACTGAAACTATTCCAAAAAATTGAGGAGGAACTACTCCTCCCTAACTCATTCCATAAAGCCAGCATCAACCTGATACCAAAACCTGCAAGGACACAACAAAAAAAAAGAAAACTACGGGCCAGTATCTCTGATAAACATAGACCAAAAAATCCTCAAAAAAAAATGCTAGTGATCTATATCTAGCATCACATCAAAAAGTTAGTTCACCATCATCAAGTAGACTTCATTCCAGGGATGCAAGGTTGTTTCAACATATGCAAATCAATAAATGTGATTCACCACATAAACAGAGTTTAAAACCATGTGTTCATCTCAATAGATGAGGGAAAAGCTTTTGATTTTTGTTTTTGTTAAGATGTGACAGTCTCAAAGTCTGAGCCAGGGACTTTGTTAAATAATTTTAGAGCTTATAGTTGTAAAATGTCTTTGTTTTTACTGCTGGCGTAAGTAGATTTTCCATTTATTTATAGCATTCAGTAAAAACACATATTATTTCATTTAGTTGCTCTTCCAGTGTAGTATATGACTCTGCTAAAGTTAGTGAAGTCTTATTCTTTTATTAATTTAGAAATTAATAATTTAGAAATAGGTGAGATATGAGGTTTTGGGACCTTTAATGCTGTGAAAGGGGTCCTTGAATTGAAAAAGTTTTGAGAACCAGTTGCCTTCTTCCCAAGAAGAAGATGGAGTAGAGATCCCAAACATGGTAAAACTGATGTAGAAAAGAAGAAGACCTTAGGAGAAGCCTGAGGTTCAAAGAGAGGGAATAAGTAAAAAAATCCATAAAAGTTAACTTTTGAAACAGAGAAGAGAAAACTAGTGAAGAAGTTCTTCCTAGTTGCATCTTGCATTAGTTATCTATTGCCATGGAACAAATTATCCCTAAACTTAGAGGTTCTAGGAAAAAACTTATTCTATTTCACAGACTTGCTGAGGGACAGGAATTTGGGAATGGCTTAGCTGAATGGTTCTAACTTCAGGTCTTTTGTGAGGTTTCAGTCAAAATATTCATCCAGGGCTGAAAACTTGACTGGGGTTGGAAGATCAGTTTGCAGAATGGCTTGCTCACATGACTGTTGAAAGGAGACCTCATCAGTTCTAGCCTATTGTTGGCAAGAGGCCTCACCTCCTTGCCACATGAAACTCTCCATAGGGCTGCTTGGTTGTCTCCATGATATGGCAGCTAATTTCCCCAAAGTGAGTGATGTAAGAGAGAGGGTGGGAAAGCTACTGTAAAAATTCGGGGTTATGTTATTATTTGTTATTTGTTTATTATTACTATTTATTAAGCAGTGAACCATTTCAGTAATTTATAGCACTCATTTTCTTCATTTATATTATGATTCCTAATTGTTTTTGATCATCTCTGGGCACAAAATAACAATCTCCCAAAACAAACCAAGCTACCACTACCAACTTGTGATAAAATGCAAAAAAAAAAATTATTATTTTTTTGAAGGCAGTCATGTATATTCTAGTTGAAATCATTTCCTGAAGTACCATCATGCATCACTTAACAACAAAGGTATGTTCTAAGAAATGTGCTATTAGGTGATTTTGTTGTTGTGGGAACATCATGAACTGTACTTACACAAAGCTAGATGGTATAGCCTACTGCACACCTAGGCTGCATGGTATAGCCTATTGCTCCTAGGCTACAAACCTGTACAGCATGTTACTATACTGAATGCTGTAGACAGTGTAACACAGTGGTAAGTACTTGTGTATCTAAACATAGAAGAGCTTGTGTATCTAAACATAGAAGAGGCACAGTAAAAGGCACACTTTTTAAAAAATTTAATATTATTTTAAGTTTCAGGATACATGTGTAAGACATGCAGGTTTGTTACATAGGTAAATGTGTGCCATGGTGGTTTGTTACACTTATCAACCCATCACCTATGTATTAAGCCCCACATGCATTAGCTATTTATCCTAATGCTCTCTCTCCCCTTGTGCCCCTGACAGGCTTCAGTGTGCATCTTTCTCCTCCCTGTGTTGATGTGTTCTCATTATTCGGCTCCCACTTACAAGTGAGAACATATGGTGTTTAGTCTTCTGTACCTGTATTAGTTTGCTGAGGATAATGGCATCCAGCTCCATCCATGTCCCTGCAAAGGACATGATCTCATTGTTTTTTATGGCTGTATGCTGTTCCATGATGTATATGTACCACATTTTCTTTATCCAGTCTGTCATTGATGGGCATTAGGGTTGATTCCATGTCTTTGCTATTGAAAAATAGATCCTAGGCCTATAAAGGGTCAGGATCAGCAAGGCACTACGAACAATGGAGCTGAAAAATTCCTATCACGTAGTTAGAATAGGACCTAACTATAGAGGAACTAACAATGTAATTAGGTCTTATCCTAACTATATGATAGGTATTTTTCAACTCCATGTAATCCTAAGGGATCACCATCATATATGCAGTCAATTGTTGACCAAAATGTCATGATTATAGTGCCTGGCTTTTGTATATGATGGCCACATTTAAATATGCTTGTTTTCAGTGTTAGGGAAATACTTGTGGTGAAAGACATTATTAATTAATGCTGATGTGGTGTTTGCATTGAAGAGGAAATCTTTCTTTTGCTCATATTTTGAGAATTATCAGTAACATCAAGAATAGATTTTTATTACAGTAGCAGTCACATTCGAATCATCTTTGGATTAAAAGGTTCTAACTAGTATCCTTTTTGCATTGCTTTTCTTAATTATAACTATAAATCAAAAACATGTAAAACTAATGTGCAAAATGTTTTCTGAGACCCATTTAATGATTGTAATAACCCACTCTAGAAGGGGTCATCATCTTTTTATAAGGAAAATCAGGTTTACAGATAAGCTCCTACTCTTAAATTTGTGCTTTTTACAAAGGGAGCATATGTTTCATACACTATCATTTCTTGAAGTATTTTCTAAGAGAAAAAGTAATTTGGTTAAAAATAAATGATAAGATTGTACTGAGTGGGCACAAAAGTGGCTGAATGTAGAATAACTTCAGAAAAAAGAGGCATAGCTTATGTTATATGTTGATTGATAACTGCTTTCCTGTACTTAACATTAAACAGTTCATACTGTCCAAATATTGACCTGTATCAAGGGACTGAGTACAATATTTTAATGCAGATATTCCTTGAATTACTTTTGTAATCAGTAATTATTTTTGAGATAAATATGTAAAATGAAATATTCTTCAAGAAGAAAACCTAGGATCATTCTTTTACTTAAAATATTTTATTCTGAAGGAACATACATAGGATAAGATAGTTGTTTCAAACTGGTTAACTATCAGTGAACTGTATCTTCAAATGAAATTTTATGCAGAAGCAAATGGCTCAGACTGAAATGAGGATGTGAGGTTGCAAGAAGCCAGATGTTCCAATGGTTCAGTTCTTACTCTCTCTCTGGTGCCCTTGGGGTGTCTCTCTGGCATCCTAAGGCTCCAAGGAGTGCATTTTGAGAACTGTGGACATATGTAGGAATTTGTAATTCATAGGCCATATGCTATTCATTTGGGTGTTAGGTGACATTGCCTCAGTGTCGTTGTTAGATCACATAGGCTAGCCAGCAGTAAATAGGAATATACTTATTACATGTGAAAGTTATTATTATTGAACTTGTTTGTCTAATTGACACTGATAATTAGATGTGTGATGTGGGGTCAGAAACTTCCAATTCTCAATTTCTTTATATGTATGTAACTAGAGGGAATTGGAATAGGGTAAGCAGAAGCTCCTGGTACCTATCATTCTATTGTTCTGGTAATATTTATTGACCTTCAATGAAGAGTCTAGAACTTTTCTGCTATGAGACTAAATAAAAAGTCTTAAGCCATGGTTTGGAACTCTGAGAGATTTAAACTTAGATTGGTGACACAAAACTAGCCAACATGAAACTATTAGAGATAATCTATTAAAGTCTTAATAAATTGTTTTGCACTCTAGGACCTAAATTTATAAAGAGGCAAATAGAAAGATTCTATTTTAAAATTCTTACATTTAGAATAAAAGTGCCTGTTTGATATTTCATCTAATTTAATGAACTGGCAAATTATACACATATGTATTTCCTACTAAGAACTAGAAATTACTTCTGTTGCACTATTATGATCTTAAATATGATCTCCTAAACATGTGTAGAAAGGTATTAGTTGCTTTCTTTCCCCTGCTGCCTATAAGTATTAATATATATTACATTTTAATTTTAATGCCTCCAGTGAAATCTGGATTCTTAAAGAACTAGAAATCTGAATTCTTCAGCTTTCATAGATCATATTGTTTATGAGTACAAATTAATTTTTTCACAAGGCTGTTCTTAAAATGAATTTTAATATAACATTAAGATCATATATATTTCAGCATATTAAAGAATCAGTAATAGTTTTTTATGTTGGAAACATTTCACTTATTAGCAATTTTAATTCATTAAGGCTTATTTTTACTTTTGTAATAATATATTTTCAAACCATTGTAAATTTTATACAGAATATTACATTTATTTGACATTTGACTATAATACCCAAATTGGTTTTGCTTTGCTCACAAAGGTAAAGAGAATTCCAAATTTACTCATAATAAGAATATTAGAGAAACTGTCAATAAATTTACTGTTATAATTGAATCACATGATATCTAAATTGTTGATAATATGATCTGCTCGTTAAACAATAGTGTCTGGAGAAAATGATGGATTAATTGACTGATGGCTAAAGTTTCCCTCAAATATAATGGTTTACCCAGTTTGATTTGATTTGTGTAAAATAACTTTCTCTAATAAACAATTTGCTCAGAGGCAATAGAAGAAATGAATGGTTATCAAACCAAACTTAATTAGTCTATCCTAGATTGATATTACTTGGGGAGTTTTCGTTTTAATTGTGGAGTGCTGGATACAAAGAGTTTGGTTCATTATTTTTTCCTGTATAAACACTATTGTGTAACTACCTATGGAATAATAACATGTGAATTCATTTTAATAAATGCTTGTAAAGTGAATTAGCTAATTATACCAGGCTAAAAATGATTCCTTTAATTATTTTGGATATTTAACTGGTACTTCAATTTTATTATTGTTTGTCTGTAAATGTGATTTGTATTAGCTCTGCCAAACTAATTATAATGTATAACTTAACAAACAATTTGAGCAGTTTTGTAATGCTTATATTGTTTTCTTATGCAAAAGAAAATATTATTTCTAGTTTGCATGAAAATAAAGGTTTTGTACAAATTCACATGGCAATATATGTGTAAATAGAGAAGAAAAACCTCTCAATATCCAAGGTAGTACTTGATATTACTATATGAATGAGAAAAATGAATAGATTTCATTCAAGAGAAGATAAGCCAGTGATTCATTAGTTTAACTTAAAATATGGTATAGCATAAGAGATTTGATTAATTGTTCTTTTAAGGCTTGAAAGGAGAGGTTACTTCATACCGTATCTAAAGAGTGAAGAACTCTAGCCTCATTCTCAAAAAGCAAGATTTATATTAATAATGTATTGTGGATGTCAAAAACAATATGCTTCTTAATCACTTTTACTTAACAAACTAATTGTCTTTAAATCAGAAATAAATGAGAGCAAAGGCTTTAGTAATAAAAAATAAAGATTCCTAGTTTAGGCTTTCTAGGAGGAAAGCAAAATAGCCTTCAAAACAGTATGCCATGTAAATCATTTTTCTTTTTAAAATTAATATATAGTAAAGCTCACATTTCCTTTTTTTTGTTGTTGTTGTACAGTTCTGTTTTAACCCAAATATATATTCATGTAACCACTATCACAGTCAGGATACAGAGTAGTTCTGTCACCTGAAAACAAACAAACAAACAACAAACCTCCCTCATGGAATCACGTCTTCCCTCTGTTCCTGACACCTGGGAACCACTGATCTGCTCCTACTCACTACAGTTTTGCCTTTTTGCGGAATGGTATATAAATTGAATAATATAAAATTTGACCTTTTGAAACTGGTTTCTTTCACTCAGCACAATGCCTTTGAGAATCCTCCATGTTTGTACAATATAGTTTGTTTTCTGTCTCCTCCCCAAATTAAGTATAGCAACACTAATATCAGTTTTTGAAGTGAATATAAATTACCCCATATGGAAACTTATTTTCTCCTTCATACTATCCCCAAAAGAACTGCAGCTTGATTTTTTTTACACTATTTGTGCTTGTAGTTCTGCCTTTTTAATAGCTGTGTTGTAATTTTATGGATGTACTATACTTGGTTTAACTTGTCTCCAACATGGGTACTTAGATTTTTTTTAATTATCTTCAGTGCTACGGTAAATATGCTTATGAGCATCTGTTCTATAAGAACAGCTGCCTACAATTCCTAGAAAAGTAGTTGCTGGATTTATAAAAACACACAAAATTATATGGTTGTATGGATTGCAATTTGTCTTTCAAGAATATTGAAGCAGTTTGAACCTCACTCCATTATTTTGCCATCAATGTCATTCGTAATCTTTGCAAGTATAGTAATTGAAACTGTCTTTCTTTAATTTATATTTTATTAAATATTAGGACATTTGAACTCAGTATTCTTAATATATCATTTCTCTCCAATTTGAGCACTGTTTGAACACAATCTTAATTTTTATAAATCTCAACAAATTTATTTGTGATTTTTTGCCATTTTAATAGGATTGTAAGGCATCTCATTGTAGTTTTATTTTGCATTTATTTATTTTTTTGAGATGAAGTTTCTCTCTTGTTGCCCAGGCTAGAGTGCAGTGGCGTGATCTCAGCTCACTGCAACCTCTGCCTCCTGGGTTCAAGCAATTCTCCTGCCTCAGCCTCCCAAGTAGTTGGGATTACAGGCACCCGCCGTCCCACCCAGCTAATGTTTTATATTTTTAGTAGAGACATGGTTTCACCATGTTGGCCAGACTGGTCTCAAACTCCTGAACCTCAGGTGATCCACCCACCTCATCCTCCCAAAGTGTTGGGATTACAGGCATGAGCCACTGCACCTAGCCTTATGTTGCATTTTCTTAATGGGTAATGATGTTGAACTTTTTTCATGAACTTAATTGCCTCCATATATCCTCTTTTGAAAAGCGTCTATTCAAGTCTTGCCTTTTTTTTTTTTTTTTTGAGACAGAGCCTCGTTCTGTTGCCCAGGTTGGAGTGCGGTGGCGTGATCTCATCTCACTGCAACCTCCGCCTCCCGGTTCAAGCGATTCTCCTGCCTCAGCCTCCTGAGTAGCTGGAATTACAGGCACGCGCCTCCAGGCCCAGCTGATTTTTGCATTTTTAGTAGAGATGAGATTTCACCATGCTGGTCAGGCTGGTCTCAAACTCCTGGCCTCATGATCTGCCCACCTCAGCCTCCCAAGTCTTTCTCATTTTTAAGTGAGAGCATTTGTTTTCTTGCTGTTGGGTTTTGAGAATATAGATTTTGAGTAGAAGTTTTTTGTTGGATATATAGTTTGCACATTTTTTTCTCTAAGTATGTAGCTTGTTTATTCACTTTCTAAAGCATCCATTAAATAAAAAAAGTTTTTATTTTGACAAAATCTAATTTATTGCTGTTTTTCTTTTATGGATCCTGCTTTTGATACCATATCTGAGAAATCTTTGACTAATTCTAGGTCAAAAATATTTTCTCCTAAAAGTGGTAGAATTTTATATAAGTCTTTTAGGCTATTTTTTTGTTTTCTTTTGCTTTAACTGACCTGCATCTTTACATTTAATGTGAGTTTCTGATAGATTTTGTTTTTTAATTGAGATAGGATCTCATCCTGTTCCCAGGCTAAAGTGTAGTGACACAATCAGGGTTCATTGCAGCCTTGGCCTCCTGGGATTCAAGTGATCCTCTCACCTCAGCCTCCCATGTAGCTGGGACCACAGGTGCACTGTCACACCCAACTAACTGTTATTTTTTGTAGAGACTTGGACTTGCTATGTTGCCCAGGCTGGTCTCAAACTCCTGGGCTCAAGTGATAATCCTATTTGAGCCTTTCAAAGTGCTGGAATTATAGGTGTGAGCCATGATGCCTAGCCTAAAAGCATAGATTTAGGTCTTGTTTTTCATGTATTCATACAATTGTTTTTAACTGCTATGTTTATACCATTTGCATTTAATTATTACTGATGCTTGGATGTAGGTCTGCCCTTTTTTTTTTTTTAATTTTAGCTTCACGGGTACATGTGTAGGTTTGTAGTATAGGCAATTTGTGGGTCACAGGGGTTTGGTGTGCAGATTATTTCATTACCCAGGTAATAAGAATAGTACCCGATAGGTAGTTTTCCAGTCCTCTCCCTTCTCCCATCCCCTACCCTCCAGTAGACTGTGCTGTCTGTTGTTATCTTCTCTCTGTCCATGTGTACTTAGTGTTTAGCTCCCGCTTCTAAGTGAGAACACGAGAACACTTGGCATTTGGTTTTCCGCTTCTGTGTTAGTTTTCTTAGGATAATGACCCCAAGATCCATTCATGTTGCTGCAGAGGTCATAAGCTCATTGTTTTTTTTATGGCTGCATAGTAGTGCACACTGTGTAGGTGCCACATTTTTTTTTATCCAGTCTACCATTGATGGGCATTTAGGTTGATAGGCATGTCTTTGTTACTATGAATATTGATGCAGTGAACATATTCGTGCATGTGTCTTTATGGGAGAACACTTTATATTCCTTTGGATGTATACCAAATAATGGGATTGCTGGGTGGAATGGTAATTCTATTTTAAATTCTTTGAGAAATCGCCACACTTCTTTCCACAATGGCTGAACTAATTTGCATTCCCAAGAGCAGTTTATAACCATTCCCTTTTCTCTGCAACTTCACTAGCATCTATTATTTTTTTACTTTTTACTAACAGTTACTCTGACTGGTGTGAGGAGGTATCCCATTTTAGTTTGGATTTGCATTTCTCTGATTATTAGTGATGCTGAGCATTTTTATTATATGCTTCTTGGCTGCATGTATGTCTTCTTTTGAAAAGCATCAGTTCATGTCATTTGCCCACTTTTTAATGAGGTTCTTGTAAATTTGTTTTATAGACAGTGGATATTAGACCTTTGTTGGATGCATAGTTTGCATATGTCTTCTCCCATTCTGTAGGTTGTCTGTTTATTCTGTTGATAGTTTCTTTTTGCTGTGCAGAAGCTCTTTAATTAGGTCTCATTTGTCAGTTTTTGGTTTTGTCACATTTGCTTTTGACATCTTTGTCATGAAATATTTGCCAAAGCCTATGTCCAGAATACTGTTTTCTAGGTTAGCTTCCAATGTTTTTATAATTTTAGGTTTTACACTTAAGCTTTAATCAACCTTGAATTGATTTTTGTATATGGTGAATACTAGGGGTTTCAACACCATTTATTGAATAGGGAGTTTTTTCCCCACTGCTTGTTTTTGTTGACTTCGTTGAAGATCAAATAAGGTTGTAGGTATGCAGAATTATTTCTGCACACTCTTTTTTTGTTCCATTGGTCTAGATGTCTGTTTTTGTACCAGTACCATGCTGTTTCGGTTACTGTAGCCTTGTATTATAGTTTGAAGTCTGATAATATGAGGCCTCCAGCTTTATTTCTTTTGCTTATGATTGCCTTGGGTATTTGGGCTCATTTTTGGTAACATGTGAGTTTTAGAATTGTTTTTTCTAATTCTGTGAAGAATCACATTGGTGGTTTGATAGGAACAGCACTGCATGGAATATTTTTCCATTTGTTCGTCTCACTCTGATTTCTTTGAGCAGTTTCCTCTCTGTTTGATGTTTCCTTTCTGCTACCTTTAGATTACTTAATATTTTAGTTTTCCATTTTATCTATTGGGTTTATTACTATAAACTATATAAACTACTATCTTCAAATGGATTTTTTCATGATTGCTCCAGAAATTGTAATATACATATTTAAGTTTTCACAATCTACTTAGAATTAATATTTTACCATTTAAAGTAGAATGTAAGTCCCCTTATTCTTCACTCTGTATTGTAGTTGCATTATGTATTCCATACATTACAAATGTATGTAACATATTACATACATTGAAAACCTACCAGATAATGTTACAACTTTTGCTTTTAACTGTAATACTATGTTATGTGGCTCACATCTGTAATTCTAGCACTCTGGGAGACGAGTGTAGGCAGATTACTTGAGCTCAGGAGTTCAAGACCAGCAAAACCTCATATCTACAGAAACTTCAAAAATTAACTAGGCATCGTGCTGCATGCCTGTAGTCCCAGCTCCCTGGGAGGCTGAGGCAGAAGGATGGCTTGAGTGCAGGAAGTGGAGGTTGCAGTGAGCTGAGATCACACCACTGCACTTTAGCCTGGGTAACAGAGTGAGACCCTATCTAAAAAAAAAAGAAAAAGAAAAAGAAATTTTTACATAATATAAAAGGAAAATATGATTACATTTATTTAAATATTTACTGTCTCTGTTTTCTTTCACTCCAGATATTCCAAGTTTTCCTCTCACATCCTTTCCCTTTTGTCTGAAGAAATTTCCTTAGAAATTTCGTAAGAGCAGATCCACAGACAATGAATTTTCTTAGTTTTCCTTCATCTGAGAATGTCATTATTTCAACTTTATTCATGAAGAATGTATTCTCTAATAGAATTAGAAATAGATAATATAATTCTCTAATAGGATTTTGATTTGATGGTTCTTTCTCTTTCATCACTTTAAAAATATTCTACATATATCTGACTAGGTGGTTTCTGATAGAAATTGCACATTCATTTGAATTGTTATTCCCCTCTATGTTATGTGCTGTTTTTCTTGGGCTGCTTTCAGGATTTTTTTTCTTGGCCTTAGTTTTCAGCAATTCAGTTAAAATTATCTGGGTTTTGATTTCTTTGTATTTACCTTTCATGAGACTGTAAGTTTATATATTTTGTCAAATTTGAAAATTTGTCATTATTCCTTTTTTTCTTTATTGTGGTGAAATTCACATGCTATGTTATTAAGTGTTTTTAAATATACAAATTCAGTGACATTTAGTGCGTTTACCTCTCTCTAGTTTGAAAACTTTTCACCGCTTCAGAGAAATACGTTGTACCTATTAAGTAATCACTCTCTCTTCTTTATTTCCCCTGCCTCTTGAAGATAATGCTAATCTATTTTCTGTCTGTATAGATTTGCCAGTTCTGTGTATTTTATAATTAAATAAATCATACAATATTTGAACTTTTCTGTCTTGCTGTTTTTACCTAGCATTATGTTTTCACGATTCATCCAAGTTGTAACATGCACTTAACTTCTTTTTATGGCTGAATACTACTTAATATTTCACTTTACGGTTATTACACATTTTGATCATCTTTTCATCAGCTGGTTTGGATTTGAGTTGATTTCACCTTTTGGCTCTTACGAGTAATGTTGCTGTAAACATTTGTTTCAAGTTACCATGTGGACATATATTTTCACTTCTCTTGGCTATATACATAAAAGTAGAGTTGGTAAATCTTATGGTAATTCTGAACTGAATTGCTGTCAAACTGTTTTCTACGATGGCCACAACCATTTTACATTCCTACCAGCAATGTAAAAGGGTTTCTCTCTCACCACATCTTTGTTAATCTTTGTTATTTGTAGGGTCACTTTGTTGTTGTTTTATGTTATTGCAGCCATCTTAGTAGGGGTGAGGTTATAGCTGATTGTGGTTTTGATTTGCATTTTCTTAATGTCAGATAATGTGTGGCATCATGTGTTTGTTGGCTATTTGTATATATTCTTTAGAGGAAGATCTGGATTTTTAAATACTTTGCTTATTTTTTTAAAATGGGTCTTTTGACTTTTTCTTATTGTTAGTGTTCTTTATATATTCTGGATATGAAACCCCTTATCAAATACATGATTTGCAAATATGTTCTCCCTTTTTGTTGGTTATCTTTTCTTTTTCTGTTTTTTTTTTTTTTTTTTTTTTTTTTTTTTTTTTTTTGACGATATTCTTTGAAGCACAGGAGTCTTTAATTTTGAGGATGTCTAATTTACCTATTCTTTGGTTGTGATTTTTGAGTCAAATCTAAGAATTTATTGACAGTTATAAGGTCTTAAAGATTCATCTCTATGTTGTTTTCAAATACTTTATGCTTTTAGCTCTTATACTTTGTATACGGTGTAAGATACAGGGTCCCACTTCATCTTTTGCATGTGGTCTCCAGTTATCGCAGCACCATTTGTTGAGGATACTGTTCTTTCCCTATGAAAAGGTCTTAGCACCACAGTCAAAAAGTCATTTATCCATAGATTTTAGGGTTTCCTTCTGGATTCTCAATTTTGTTCCTCTGTTCTATATGTCTGTTCTTATGCCATTATCACACTGTTTTGGTTACTGTAACTTTGCAGTAAGTTCTAAAATCAACAAGTGTGAGATATCCAACTTTCTTTTTCAGTATTGTTTTGGCTACTTAGGACTCTTTGTAATTGCAAATGAATTTGAAAATCAGGTTTTCTGTTTCTACAAAAATGCCATTGAATTTAGTTGGGCGTTGTGTTTAATCTTTGGATTATTTGGACAAGTATTGCCATTTAATAATATTGAGTCTTCTCTAACCCATGAACGTGAAGTGTATTTCTTTTAATTTGAGACAGAGTTTCACTCTTGTTGCTGGGGTGCAATGGCACAATCTCAGCTCATAGCAACCTCTACCTCCCAGATTCAAATGATTCTCCTGCCTCAACCTCCCATGTAGCTGGGATTACAGGCATGTGCCACCACACCCAGCTACTTTTGTATTTTTTTAATTATTTTATTTTATTTTATATTTTAAAAATATATATATTTTATTGCACTTTTGGATCTGGGTTACATGTGAATAACATGCAGGATTGTTGCATAGGTACATACATGGCAATGTGGTTTGCTGCCTCCATCCCCATCACCTATATCTTGCATTTCTCCCCACGTTATCCCTCTCCAACTCCCTACCCCCTGCTGTCCATCCTCTTGTCCTCCCCAACAGACCCCAGTGTGTGATGCTATCCTCCCTGTGTCCATGTGTTCTCATTGTTCAACACCCTCCTGTGAGTAAGAACATGCCGTGTTTGATTTTCTGTTCTTGTGTCAGTTTGCTGAGAATGATGGTTTCCAGGTTCATCCTTGTCCCTAAAAAGGATATGAACTCATCATTTTTTATGGCTCCATAGTATTCCATGATGTATATGTGCCGCACTTTCCCTGTCCGATCTATCAGCATTGGGCATTTGGGTTGGTTCCAGGTCTTTGCTATTGTAAACAGTGCCGTACCAAACATTCGTGTGCATGTGTCTTTATGATAAAACGATTTATAATCTTTTCGATATATACCCAGTAATTGGATTGCTGGGTCAAATGGAATTTCTATTTTTAGATCCTTGAGGAATCGCCACACTGTCTTCCATGATGGCTGAACTAATTTACACTCCCACCAACAGTGTAAAAGTGTTCCTATTTCTCCACATCCTCTCCAGCATCTGTTGTCTCCAGATTTTCTAATGATTGCCATTCTAACTGGTGTGAGGTGATGTCTCAATGTGGTTTTGATTTGCATTTCTTTAATGACCAGTGATGATGAGCATTTTATCATATGTTTGTTGGCCTCACATATGTCTTCTTTTGAAAAGTGTCTGTTCATATACTTTGCCCACTTTTGAATGGGCTTGTTTGTTTTTTTCTTGTAAATCTGTTTTAGTTCTTTGTAGATTCTAGATATTAGCCCTTTGTCAGATGGGTAGATTGCAAAAATTTTTTCCCATTCTGTTGGTTACCAGTTCACTCTAATGATTGTTTCTTTTGCTGTGCAGAATATCTGGAGTTTAATTAGATCCCATTTGTCTGTTTGGGTTTTGTTGCCCATGCTTTTCGTGTTTTAGTCATGAAGTCCTTGCCTATGCCTGTGACCTACATGGTTTTGCCTAGGTTTTCTTCTAGGGTTTTTATGGTGTTAGAGCTTATGTTTAAGTCTTTAACCATCTTGAGTTAATTTTAATATAAGGTGTCAGGAAGGCGTCCAGTTTCTGCTTTCGGCACATGGCTAGCCAGTTTTCCTAACACCATTTATTAAGCAGGGAATCTTTTCCCCATTGCTTGTTTTTGTGAGGTTTGTCAAAGATCAGATGGTTGTAGAAGTGTGGCATTGCCTCCGAGGCCTCTGTTCTGTTCCATTGGTCTATATCTCTGTCTTGGTACCAGTACCATGCTGTTTTGATTACTATAGCATTGTAGTATAGTTTGAAGTCCAGTAGCACGATGCCTCCCGCTTTGTTCTTTTTGCTTAGAATTGACTTGGCTATGCAGGCTCCCTTTTGGTTCTATATGAAGTTTAAGGTGGTTTTTTCCAGTTCGTGAAGAGGGTCATAGGTAACTTGGTGGGGATAGCATTGAATGTATAAATTACTTTGGGCAGCATGGCCATATTCACAATATTGATTCTTCCTTACCATGAGCATGGAATGTTTTTCCATCTGTTTGTATCCTCTCTTATGTCCTTGAGCAGTGGTTTGTAGTTCTCTTTGAAGAGGTCCTCCACATCCTTTGTTAGTTGTATTCCTAGGTATTTTATTCTCTTTGTAGCAATTGTGAGTGGCAGTTCGTTCTTAATTTGGCTCTCTTTCAGTCTGTTATTGGTGTATAGGAATGCTTGTGATTTTTGCAGATTGATTTTGTATCCTGCAACTTTGCTGAAGTTGCTTATCAGTTTCAGGAGATTTTGGGCTAAGATGATGGGGTCTTCTAAATATACAATCATGTCATCTGCAAATGGAGACAATTTGACTTCCTCCTTTCCTAATTGAATACCCTGTATTTCTTTTTCTTGGATGATTGCTCTGGCTAGAACTTCCAATACTATATTAAATAGGAGTGGTGAGAGAGGGCATCCTTGTCTAGTGCCAGATGTCAAAGGGAATGCTTCCAGTTTTTGCTCATTCGTTATGATATTGGCTGTAGGTTTGTCATAAATAACTTTTAGTTTTTTGAGATACGTTCTGTCGATACCTAGTTTATTGAGAGTTTTTAACATAAAGGGCTGCTGAATTTTGTTGAAGGCCTTCTCTGCATCTATTGAGATATCATGTGGTGTTTGTCTTTGGTTCTGTTATGTGGTGGATGACATTTATAGACTTGCATATGTTGAACCAGGCTTGCATCCCTGGGATGAAGCCTACTTGATTGTGATGGATAAGCTTTTTGATGTGCCATTGGAATCGGTTTGCCAGTATTTTATTGAAGATTTTTGCATCTATGTTCATCATGGATATTGGCCTGAAGTTTTCTTTTTTTGTTGAGACTCTGCTGGGTTTTGGTATAGGATGTTTTTGGTCTCATAAAATGATTTGGGAAGGATTCCCTCTTTTTGGATTGTTTAGAGTTGTTTCAGAAGGAGTGGTACCAGCTCCTCTTTGTATGTCTTATAGAATTCAGCTGTGAACCCATCTGGACCTGGGCTGTTTTTGGTTCATAGGCTATAAATTGCTACCTCAACTTCAGCCCTTGTTATTGGTCTGTTCAGGGTTTCAACTTCTTCCTGGTTGAGGCTTGGGAGGATGCAAGTGTCCAGGAATTTATCCATTTCTTCCGGGTTTACTGGTTTATGTGCATAGAGTTGTTTGTAGTTATCTCTGATGTTAGTTTGTATTTCTGTGGAATCTGTGGTAATATCCTCTTTATCATTTTTTATTGCATCTATTTGATTCTTCTCTCTTTTCTTTTTTATTAATCTGGCTAGTGGGCCATCTATTTTGTTGATCTTTTCAAAAAAACAGCTCCTGGATTTATTAATTTTTTGAAGGGTTTTTTGTATCTCTATCTCCTTCAGTTCTGCTCTGACCTTAGTTATTTCTTGTCTTCTGCTGGCTTTTGAGGTTTTTTTATCTTGCTTCTCTAGCTCTTTCAATTTTGATGTTAGGGTGTCAATTTTAGATCTTTCCTTGCTTCTCATGTGGGCATTACTGCCATATATTTTCCTCTAGAGACTGCTTTAAATGTGTCCCAGAGATTCTGGTACATTGTGTCTTCGTTCTTGTTGGTTTTGAAGAACATCTTTATTTCTGCCTTCATTTCATTGTTTATCCAGTCAACATTCAAGAGCCAGTTATTCATTTTCCATGAACTTGTGCTGTTCTGAGTTAGTTTCTTAATCCTGAGTTCTAATTTGATTGCACTGTGGTCTGAGAGACTATTTGTTATGATTTCCATTCTTTTGCATTTGCTGAGGAGTGATTTACTTCAAATTATATGGTCAGTTTTAGAGTAGGTGTGATGTGGTGCTGAGAAGAGTGTATATTCTGTGGATTTGACGTGGAGAGTTCTGTAAATATCTATTAGGTTTCCTTGGTCCAGATCTTAATTCAGGTCCTGAATATCTTTGTTGATTTTCTGTCTCATTGATCTGTCTAATATTGATAATGGAGGGTTAAAGTCTCCCACTATTACTGTGTTGGATCTGAGTCTTTGTAGGACATTAAAAGATTGCTTTATGTATCTGGGTGCATACATATTTAGGATCATTAGCTCTTCTTGTTGTATCAATCCTTTTACCATTATGTAATGCCCTTCTTTGTCTCTTTTGATCTTTTTTGGTTTAAAGTCTATTTCATCAGTGACTAGGATTGCAGCTCCAGCTTTTTTTTTTTTCTCTCCATTTGCTTGGTAAATCTTCCTCCATCCCTTTATTTTTAGCCTATGTGTATCATTGCACGTAAGATGGTTTTCCTGGATACAGCACACTGATGGGTTTTGACTTTTTATCCAATTTGCCATTCTGTGTCTGTTGCTTAGGGCATTTAGTCCATTTACATTTAAGGTTAATATTGTTAGTGGGAATTTGATCCTGCCATTTTGATTCTAGCTGGTTGTTTTGCCCATTAGTTGATGCAGTTTCTTCATTGTGTCGATGCTTTTTACCATTTGGCACATTTTTGGAGTGGCTGGTACTGTTTGTTCCTCTCTATGTTTAGTGATTCTTTCAGGAGCTCTTGTAAGGCAGGCCTGGTGGTGACAAAATCTCTGAGCAATTGCTTGTTCATAAAGGATTTTATTTCTCCTTCGCTTATGAAGCTTAGTTTGGCTGGTTATGAAATTCTAGGTTGAAAGTTCTTTTCTTTAAGCATGTTGAATATTGGCCCCCACTCTTTTCTGGCTTGTACGGTTTCTGCAAAGAGATCCACTGTGAGTCTGATGGGCTTCCCTTTGTGGGTACCCCAGCCTTTCTCTCTGGCTGCCCTTAGCATTTTTTCCTTCATTTCAATCCTGGTGAATCTGACAATTATATACCTTGGGGTTGCTCTTCTTGAGGAATATCTTTGTGGTGTTCTCTGTATTTCCTGGACTTGAGTGTTGGTCTGCCTTGCTAGATTGGGGAAGTTCTCCTGGATAATATCCTGAAGGGTGTTTTCCAGCTTGGATTCCTTCTCTTTGTCACATTCAGTTACAACTGTCAAATGTAGATTAGGTCTTTTCACATAATCCCATATTTCTTGGAAGCTTTGTTCATTTCTTTTCACTCTTTTTTCTCTAATCTTGCCTTCTCATTTTATTTCATTGAGTTGATCTTCAATCTCTGATATCCTTTCTTCTGCTTGGTCAGTTCAGCTATTGACACTTGTGTATGCTTCTCATGTTGTATTTTTCAGCTCCATCAATTCATTTATATTCTTTTCTAAGCTGTTTATTCTCATTAGCATTTCGTGTAACCTTTTTTCAAGGTTCTTAGTTTCTTTGCATTGGGTTAGAACATGTTCTTTTAGCACAGAGAAGTTTGCTATTACCCACTTTCTGAAGCCTGTTTCTGTCAATTCATCAGACTCCTTCTCCATCCAGCTTTGTTCCCTGGCTAGTGAGGAGTTGTGATCCCTTGAAGTAGGAGAGGCGTTCTGGTTTTTGGTGCTTTCGTTCTTTTTGTGCTGGTTTCTTCCCGTCTATGTGGAGTTATCTACCCATGGTCTTTGTAGTTAGTAACTTTCAGATGGGGTGTCTGAGTGGATGTCCTTTTTATTGATGATGAAGTTATTTCTTTCTGCTTTTTAATTCCTTCTAACAGACCCCTCTGCTTTAGGACTGCTGGAGGTCCAGTCCAGACCCTGCTTGCCTGGGGATCACCTGCAGTGGCTGCAGAACAGTAAGGGTTGTTGCCAGTTTCTTCTTCTGTTATCTTTGTTCCAGAAGGACACCTGCCAGATGTCAACCTGAGCTCTCCTTTATGACATGTCTCTTTGAATATACAGGGGTTAGGGAGCTCCTTGAGGAGACAGTCTGTCCCTTATAGGAGCTCAGGTGCTGAGCTGTGAGCTCTGTTTTTCTGTTCAGAGCTGCTGGGCAGGTACATTTAAGTCTCCTGCAGCGGAGCTCATAACCACCTTTTTCTCTCAGGTGCTCTGTCCTGGGAGGGTGGGGATTTATTTATAAATTCCTGACATGCTGCTGCCTTTTTTCAGAGATGCCCTGCCCAGTGAGCAGGGAGCCTAGTCACAGTCTGTCAGCAGAGGCATTGCTGAGCTGCCATGGGCTCTTCCCAGCTGCTGTGTGAACTTCCTTGCGATTTTGTTTATAGATGTATAATTAGAACTGCCTTGGTAATGGCAGTCTGCCTAAGTAATGGCGGAGTGTCTCTGTAATGGCAGACTGCCTCGGTAATGGCGGACTGCCTTGATAGTGGTGGACTGCCTCAGTAATGGTGGACTGCCTCAGTAATTGCGGACTGCCTCGGAAGTGGTGGACTGCCTTGGTAATGACAGACACCCTTCCCCTTACAGAGCTGGACCTTCTTGGGTCCAGCTGTGCTTGCTGTGAAACTCTCAATCCAGAGCATTTCAGATTGCTGGTCTTTATGGGGGTGGGACCCGCCAAGCCAGATCACCTGGCTCCCTGTTTTATCCCCTTCTTTTTCAGTTGAATGGGCGATTCTGTCTCCCAGGCATTCCAGGCGCCAGTAGAAATGGTGCCCAGATTTGTGTGAGTTTTTGTGTGGAGACCCGCTGCACTGGCTAAAACAGCCATGCTGGAAACTCATGGCAGTTTTCTGCCTGGGATTCTCCTGGTCTTATGGGCAGTAAAAATTCATTTGGAAATGCGGTGATCACTCACCCTCTGTGTTCTCTCTGGCAACTGCATTCCAGAGCTGTTCCTATTTGGCCATCTTGGATCCAACTACTTTTGTATGTTTAGTAGAGACAAGTTTTCACCCTGTTGGCCACACTGGTCTGAAACTCTCGACCTTAGGTGATCCACCTGCATCAGCCTCCCAAAGTGCTGGCGTGATCCACCATTCCTGGTCATGTCTTAGTTAAGTTCTTCTTTAATTTTTTTCAGCAATGCCTTAAAATTTTTTTTTTCTAAACTCTTTTTGTAGTTTTAGGCAGTACATGTGCAGATTTGTTACATGGGTAAATTGTGTTGCTGAGGTTCAGTGTACAAATGATCCCATCACTCAGGTAGTGAACATAAAACCTAAGAGGTAGCTTTTCAATTCCTGCTCACCTACTCCCCTTCTAATAGTCCCCAGTGGCTCTTGTTTTCATTTTTCTGTCCATGTAGAATTTTCAGTGTACAAATCTTTCACCTCCCTTATTTATTCCTATATATTTTATCCTTTGAATGCTATTATAAATGGAATTTTTTAAGTTTCCGTTTTTGGATTGTTCATTGCTAGTATATAGGAACTTAACAGAATTTTTGTTTGTTGACCATGTACCCTGCAACTTTGCTGAATTCATTTATTAGCTGTAGTAGATTTTTTGTAGGATTATGTCATGTGTAAAGAGATAGTTTTTTGTTGTTGTTGTTGTTTTTCCTCTCTACAGTTTGTAAGCCATTTATTTATTTTGCCTAATTGCTCTAGCTGAGACATCCAGTGCAATGTTAAATAGCAGTGGTGAAAGTGGTCATCCTCTTGTTACTTATCTTGAGGAAAAACTTTCAGTCTTTTACCACTGAGTGTGATGTTAGCTTTTTTCCTTCGAATCCTGTCAGTGTTTCCTTAAAATCCTGTCAGTGTTTATATGTAATTAATACATATAATACACATAATTGCTGTATTTGATGCATATATGCTTATTGTTATATATTCTTACTGAAATGACTATGTTATCAATATATAATGTCTTTACCTCATAGTTTTCTACTTAAAATTGATTTATTCTGATATTTGAATAGCATTCTAGCTATCTTTTAGTTACTATTTGCATAAAATATCTTTTTTTATCCTTTCACTTTGAATCTGTTTGTGTCTTTGGCTCTAAAGTGAGTATCCTATAAGCAGCATATAATTGACTTGTGATTTGGTTTTGTTTGGGGGTGTTTTTTATTTGTTCATTTTTAAAGTGAAAGCAAGTTTATTGAGAAAGTAAAAGAATAAACAGCTACTCCATTGACAGAGCAGTGGCTTGGGCTGCACACTGTGATTACACTTATGGTTATTTCTCGATTATATGCTAAACAAGGGATTCATTATTCATGAGTTTTCTGGGAAAGGGATGGGCAGTTTCTGGAACTGAGTGTTCTGCCCCCATTTTAGACCATATAGGGTAACTTCCTCACATTGCCATGGCATTTGTGAACTGTCATTGCACTGGTGGAAGTGTTTTTTAGCATGCTAATGCATTATACTTAGCATTTAAAGAGTAGTGAGGACGAGGAGAGCTCACTTTTATTGCCACCTTGGTTTTGGTGCATTTTGACCAGCTTCTTTTTCATATCTTTTTATCAGCAAGGTCTTTGTGACCTGTACCTTTTGCCAACCTTCTGTATCATCTTCTAACTTAAAATGCCTAGCCTACTGGGAATGTAGCCCAGTAGGTCTCAACCTTATTTTACCCAGCCCCTATTCAAGATGGAGTTGCTCTGGTTCAAACGTCTGTGACATATTTCCCCCCCTCCCTTTACAAGGGAATCCTTAATCTTAAGGGTTGTAGAGGGATAAAGATCCATCTTCTGTAACTTCTTCAGGCTGAATAGAGGTGATGATAAACCTGCCTAACTATTAGGGTGTCTTGTATTCAGGGTGGAGAGGTGCTCAGTTAGAAAGCATCCTATATAGGGACTGTGTAGACAAGGTATGAGGCCAGTTTTCCCAAGGGACTTTTATTGACTCTGTAAGTCAAGTTTGATTCCTTAAAGGAAAGCATTCTATTCCAGTCAAAGCCTTGGTAAAATAACTAGTTTCTCCAGTTGTGTTCTGTTGCAAAAGAAAACATTCTTATTACACTTATGCAAGTAACTATGTCGCCATGAATTAAGACTATTCACAAATAATTTCCAAATTCTGGAGAAATCAAGTAGAGAAAAACAAATATGTTCCAAATTTTGTTTAGAGGAGAATACTTTATTCCATTTTTAAAAGTTGTAAATGGCTCAAAAGAAAAGTTTCCTTGACTCTGAAAACCAAAATAAAGGGTCAGTAACATTTTAAGCAAAAAGCCAAAAAAGATTATTTCAGTCTTCTATTAGTGTAGTCCATGCAGTTAACTCCTGTCCTGACTTATTACCACAAACATTTCAGCTCTCCATGAGTCCTGAAAGTTTTTTCCTCATTCTAATGTCACAGAGTCCAAAGTTAACAGAAACCTGCATTCGGGAGCACGTGTCAAAGTCCTGTAGCTGACTACAAACCACCTTTTAAAGAGGATCAAAACAAGACAACAATTGTCCGTGAATGACATGTCTTAGGGCAGTCACAGTCAAAAACACGATTGGCAAAGAAATTTGGTCATCTTGGTGGTATACAATGATTTTATGTAACAATTATAATTATTCCTGATAACATACACTGTCATATCAGAATTGTAGGAGTTTCCCATAATTTTGGAACAGATACCAATAACTCCAATAACATATTTAAACAAATATAGCTCCAGGAAAGCCAAATACCATTTTTATATTTGACAGTGTTTCTTGTGATTTTTATACCAAATAGGCCAAATATGTCTCTTTTGAACTTTAGGGGACCTAATCTCTAAAAGATTAGGTTAGAAAAGACACAATTTATAATTTGACTTTGGAAAGTTTTTCATATATTCAAAGTTTAAAGCACTTGATATTATCAAATCCCAGGTCACCATAAGTCATCAATCTAGCCAAAATGATAGCTCAAACATTTTTAAAAGGCAAAAACCTTTACTCATTAAGGAGGAAGACAACTTTCCCAACAATCTGTCTCTTTTCTTTCCCTTCTTTTTCCTACATTTTATTCAGAAGACAAACAAAAATATTTTATTATTTTTAATATAACATGAAAATCTTGTTCAGGAGAGGAAGCTAAATTTCACCTTTGCATTAGTGCACTATTGATGTCAAACCTTAACAAAACCCTATAGACAAATCCATTCAGTCTCAATCAGTATGACCATAAGGTAAGATTCTTATAAACCTTTATAACCCTTTACAGCTTTTGTGAAAGAGCAGATCAGTGCTTTAAGAAAATTCTAGTATGTTTTTATTCTAATGTTCAATTTATGGAAAAACTGAGTACTGCTTTAACTTTAGCCAGTATGTTCACACAGAGAATTTCTTTTACAAGATTTTTCACAAATCTTCCACAACTTGATTGTTTTCTGATTTGGGCTTCCTGTGTTCCTTTTTATAGTGACAAGCTATTTTATATATTTTAAAAATGTTTACCTTTTATACAATAATGTTAGCAAATTGTATACATATTCATATTATGTTTATAAATGTGTATATTGCATTTTCCTTTTTTTGCTTAATTATATCTCCTGGAAATCATTTCATTTCAGTACAAAGAGTTTCTCTTTATTCTGTCTTATGGCTTTATAGTACTCCATTTCATGTGTATTTCATAGTTTATTTACCCAATCTCCATTGCTTTATAATCACAAATAATACTGTATGAATACCTTTGTGATTATGTGTGTCTTAGTCTGTTCTTATATGGCTATGAAGACATACCCAAGACTGGGTAATTTAATAAGGAAGGAGGCTTAATTGATTCACAGTTTCGTAGTGCTGGGGGGGGCCTCAGGAAATTACAATCATAGCAGAAAGCAAAGGATAAGGAACCCTCTTCACAGGGTACCATGATGAAGTGAGTGCAAGCAGGGGTAATGCCAGATGCTTATAAAACTATTAGATCTTGTGAGAATTCACTCAGTATCATGAGAACAGCATGGAGGAAATTGTCCTCATGATCCAGTTACCTCCACCTGGTCTCATCCTTGACTTATGGAGATTATGGAGATTACCACTGGAGGTGAGATTTGGTCTCAAATCTCACAGAGCCAAACCATATCATGTGCCTTCATATTGTTGGAGATACACATTTTAGATAAATTCAAACAGGGATTTCTGGCTTGAGATTTAGTTATATATAATTGGTTAGATATTGACAAATTCCCCTTCATAGAGATTGTGACATTTTCTGTATCCATCAGCAATATATGGCTGTTTCTCTGCTACCTCACCAATAGACTGTATTGTTAAGCTTTTGAATTTTTTGCTAATTTAATGGGTGAAAAAATTAAATTTTATTGTAATTTTAATTTAGCTTTTTATATGAATGAAATTACGAATCTTTTTACATAATTAAGAGGCATTTTTATATCTTTTTTGAGTTGTTTATTCAAATCTTTGCCTATTATTTTGATTACTCTTTCTTTGAGACAGGGTTTCACCCTGTTGCCCAGGCCATAGTGCAGTGGCGTGATCTCAACTCACTGCAACCTCCTCTTTCCAGGTTCAAATGATCCTCCCACTTCAGCCTTCCAAGGAGCTATGACTACAGGTACATACCACCATGATCAGGCACATGCCACCATGCCTGGTTAATTTTTTTTTTTTTTCATAGACATGGGGTTTCTCCATGTTGCCTAGGTTGGTCTTGAACCCTTGAGCTCACACCATCTGCTGCCTCTGGCTCTGCCTCCTAAAGTGCTGAGATTACAGGCATGAGTCACTGTGCCCAGCTAACCTGCCCATTTTTGTATAAGATTTCTGTAGGTTGATTTTCCTCAATTTAAAAAAGTTCTTAATATATTAAGGATATCTCTTCATCTGTGATATATGCTGTGAATGTTTTTCCCAGTTTTGTCTTTGATTTTGTTACATAGTTTTTTTGACTATGCAAATTTCCCAGTGTATCATATTATTTTGTTTTTAATTGCATCTAGAATTTTAGTCATGTTAGGAAGCCTTTCTTTACAGATGGGTTTTAGAGGAATTCACTGGTTATTTCTTTTAAAAGTAAATCTTTTTTATAGATTTATAAAAATCTATAAAAAAGATTTACTTTTACATCTCTGATCCATTTGGAGTTTATTCTTAGGTATGATGGAAAAAAATGAATCTACTTTTACCTTTTTTCAAATGGTTGTCTAGTATTCCCTACACCAACCATCCTCAACCTTTTTGTCACCAGGGACCAGGTTCATGGCAGACAGATTTTCCACAGAATGAGGGGTGGGGTGAAGGGGATGGTTTGGGATGAAACTGTACCACCTCAGACCATCACGCATCAGTTGGATTCTCATAAGGAGCACACAACCTAAATCCTTCCCATGAACAGTTCACAGTAGGGTTTCCACTTCTATGATAATTTAATGCTGCTGCTGACCTGATAGGAGACAGAGCAGTCAGGCAGTGATGCTGGCATGGCCTCTGCTCACCTCCTGCTTTGTGGCCCAGTTCCTAACAGGCCATGGACTGGTACCAGTTGATGGCCCAGGGCTTGCAGACCCCTCCTCTGCCCTATGCTGTGTATTAACCAGAGCATCTTTGACCCAGTGATTTGAGATACCACTTTTATCATATACTTGATGTTTACATGTAATTGGATCTACTTTTAGAATTTATATTTTATTCCATTGATTTAATGGCTTATTCTTGTGCCACAACCATACTGTTTAATGAAAGAGGTTTATAGCACGTTTTTATACCTTGGAGTAGTTCTACCCTGCCCCCTTTCCCATCCTCACAGGTAATTCAATAATTTCCTAGCTATTCTTGTGTTTATTTTTATTATTTTTTGAGATGGAGTCTATCTCTGTCTCCCAGGCTGGAGTGCAGTGGTATGGTCTCGGCTCACTGCAACCTCTGCCTCCTGGGTTCAAGCAATTACCCTGCCTCAGCCTCCTGAGTAGCTGAGATTACAGGCACCCACTGTAAGGCCGGTTGCCTTGCTGGGAGTCCGGACGCACCCTCCCCCTTTTTCCCTTTCACAAGCCCCTAGCAAGCTCAGACATGCTCAGACATGTTCCCTTCTCCCATGCTCACACAGCCTGGTTTCCCCTTAAAGAGCCCAGTATGCAAACAGGGTGCTGCAACCATAGCTTCCTAACAACCAATAGCAGCTAAGCCTTAACAACCAATAGCAGCCGAGTTTTAACAACCAATAGCAGGCAAGTAATTCCAACCAACAACAAGCCAAGTCCTAGGTCAAGGCTTGTAACTTACCCAATAGCAGTCTTGCTCTCCCTCAACCAATCGA
>PVKP010009300.1:0-68929 GCA_004027715.1 Plecturocebus donacophilus
GTTCTTGTGTTGTGTTTTTCAGCTCCATCAATTCACTTATATTCTTCTCTAAGTTGTCCATTCTCGTTAGCATTTCGTTAAATCTTCTTTCAAGGTTCTTAGTTTCTTTGCATTGGGTTAGAACATGTTCTTTTAGCTCACAGAAGTTTCTTATTATCCACCTTCTGAAGCCTGATTCTGTGAGTTCATCACACTCATCATCCTTCAGGCCTTGTTCTCTTGCTGATGAGGAGCTGCGATCCCCTGTAGGAGGAGAGGCATTCTGATTTTGGGTGTTCTCAGCCTTTTTGCACTGGTTTCTTCCCATTTTTGTGGATTTATCCACCTGTCGTCTTTGTAATTGCCGACTTTCAGATTGGGTCTCTCAGTGGACGTCCGGCTTGTTGGTTATAAAGTTTTTTCTGTTTCTTAGTTTTCCTTTGGTGGACGCCCCTTCCCCTCTGAGCTGGGCCTTCCCGGGTTCAGCTGTGCTTGCTTTCAGTCCTCAGCGCTTCCAATTGCTGTTCTCCTTGTGGGAATGGGACCAGCGGAGCCCGACTAAAAGGGCACCGCGTCTCGTATACTCCACACTGAGAAGCGTCGCGCCGGAGCGCTGGCCAAACAGCCGCGCCGGCCAAAAGAGTCGCGCTGGCGACCCGTGTGGCTCCTTTGCCGGGAATCTCCCAGTTGGTGGGCATCAAAAATTCGTCTGCAATTGCGGCATCCACTCGCTCTCTGTGCTTTCACTGGGAGCTAAAATCCTGAGCTGCTGCTACGTGGCCATCTTGGATCTCTCTCCGCCCGGTGATGAAGTTTTTCTGTTTCTTAGTTTTCCTTTGGTGGATGCCTGTTCCCCACAGAGCCAGACCTTCCCGCGTTCACTGTGCTCGCTGTGAAACTCTCAGTCCTTAGCGCTTCCAATTGCTGTTTTCCTTGTGGGGATGGGACCAGCCAAGTCCGTCCGTCCGTATACTCCGCACCTGGAAGCGCCGCACTGGGACACCGGCAAAACAGCCGCGCTGGCCAAAAGAGTCACGCTGGCAACCCGTGTGGCTCCTCTGCCGGGAATCTCCCGGTCTGTGGGCAACAAAAATTCGTCGGAAAGTACGGCGTCCACTCGTTCTCTACGCTTTCACTGGGAGCTACATTCCTGAGCTGTTGCTAGTCGGCCATCTTGGATCTCTCTTCTCTCCGTTGTTTTCTTATTTGAATGTCTTAATCCTGGAAAGGGTAAGTGGTAGTAGTCCCATTTTATAGATGAGGAAATAGAAGCTTTGAACTATTAAATGACTTTACTGAGGTCATAAAACAGATGACAGCAAACTTTTTAAAATAACATTTACTTAGCAGACACCGTTCTGGGTACCTTTGATATTTCAGCTCAGTTAATCTTCACAACATTATAAAGCAAGTATTGTTATTAGTTCTATGTTACAGATAGGAAAACTGATGGAGAGATAGGGTAACCTGCGCAGAGACACACATCTAAATATGTAGCAGCTATATTTCCACCAAAAATTAGCTTCAAAGCCCAACTGTCTGACTTCAAATCCAGTCAGACAACGCCATTTTCTAGAGTACTTCAGATGTCTCTCAGTTTATAAGGACAGCTCTGAAATTAATTACAAAATAAAACCTGATGGACTGGAAGTTAAGGTTCTTTTAAAATATCAAAGAGAAAGTTAGAGCCGTAAATAGTATTAAAAATAAAAATTTGAAAATAAAATACTATAGTTAGGAAAGTATACCTGTTAATTATGAATTACTGTATTAGAGCAATGTACATTTTAAATAAAGACCATTGAAAGCTTCTTTCTTTAATTCATCATAGAAAACCTTTTTTTTTTTAAAAGGGGAAGGAGGAGGTACAGATTAATGGCAAAAGAGAATCTTATTTTAATCCCTAACAACTTTTTCTGATTGATGGACATCATTTTCCAGTTGAACAAATTGGAATTTATTAGTTGTGACTGTGGCTTTGAATCTGAGCCAGTTTATTCTTACAGTCTCAGAAAGTGTCCTCAAATTACTGTATAGATAATATGAAGGGAAAAGCTCAGTTCTGTTGAATATAATCAATATACACAATCAATTGATAATTCTTGAATTGTGTATCAATCAAGAATTGATAATTCTTGAATTATCAATTGATTGTGTATATTGATTATATTGAACAGAGAAAGTTAGGAGGAGGAAGAGTTGCCTCCTTGCATACTCTTCCCCTGACTCAGAAACATCCATACTTATTTTTCAGGATGGGTTTTTTGAGCCTGAATTACCCAGATGGCTGTTTCAACGTTTCAGCCATACCATAAAGTTGAAAAAGATAGTCCTAATTTCCATCTCTAATTCCGCTTCCAGTTTCTGGTTTGAAGCAAGACTGGAGGACTTGGAACAAGGTGAAGGTACTCATTCAGCACCTGACACTGTAGCTTTGTTCTGTAGAGTTTTGAAGAGTTGAGCATTCAGTGAGTTAACAGGGACAGATATGCAGAGGCGCAAGGCCATCCCCTCCACTCCCTGTTCCTCCTTCTGTGGTACGCCAGCTTTTGATTAGGTGCTAGACATATAAGCCATTCCTCAGGGCCTTTAAAATAATGACCATCCTTTTTAACAGGCCATCTGTTGCTTTCATTTATTCATTTAACAAATATTTATTGATCATCTCTTAAGTACAAGACCTTTTGCTGGTTGCTATGGGGGATGCACAGATGAGTAAAGTGTAGGTTATACATACTAATATTGCCTAGTGAGGAAATTAAGACAAGTACACACTTGAAAAAGGAAGTTTTCAACACTGGTGATTCAGAAAAGAGACCATATTTGGGACTGGGGTGGTAGTAGAGGATGGAAAGAGGAAAAATTGAGTTAAAAAAAAAAGGCTTCCATGAAATAGGTGGCCTTTGAACTAAGTCTTGGAAGACAGATGGGATTTTTACAGATGGTGGGAGTGGGAATATTGAGAGTACATTGGGGCATCTTGGGCAAAGAAAACTTGAACAAGGGCTTTTGTGGTGTGTCTGAAGTCCTTTTATGTGTCATGGTGGAATTACCTATACTGCATATTTTAAAGATGCAGACTCATGAGGTAGATTCAGTGAAGTTTTCCAAAATGAACTTGTATTTCATCTTCCTTAAATCTTAACACATTTTAATCATTGGAGAGAAAGTCTATCAACATAGAATAGTATAATAAATACTCTGATTTCCCTGGCACTCACCCCATTCCTCCATAGCTTCATATAAGCCAGATCCATACACTTTTGTTCAGATAGACATTATTCTTTATATTCCTTTAAGGTGGAGCCTTCGAAGTTATAATATATGGATCATTTCATACTCATCAACCTGTTCAATTCAATAAGCATTCAGATTATTAGGCAGTGGAGAGGTACCTTAAGGCAGTGACTTTCAAATGCTTCAGACCGTGACCCCTAGTAACAAATAGACATTTAACACTGTCACCCACCACCCCTTGCACATGCATTCACATAACTGAAACAAGAGTGTCATGAAATATCTCGTTATTGTGTATGATACACTTAGATATATCCTATCCTGTTTCTTTTTTTTTTCTTTTTAAAAATTTCCCATCCATAGGCTGAAACCTGCAGTTTAGACAGCCCTGCTGTAGAGGATGCAAAGGAGAGACTGTGTTTGTTGGGAACTTACAGGAGAATAAGCCATAGCCGTAAATACCTGCAATCCAAGGCCTACACTGCCTGTTTGAGGGGGTTAAGATATTCACTTAACCATGAATATCTCACTTTCAACAGGAAGATATTCATGGTTAAGTGGCATTTGAAATGGGTCCTGGAGTAGAGTTTCAGGAGAAAATGGAAAGGAGGAAATCCACATGGAGGGAAGACTGTGAATAGAAACAGGGAGGGAGGAAAGTGTGGATCTTGTTTGGTGAAGCTAGGCTAACACAGGCAGGGAGGGACACGGAGCCACTAGCAGTTTAGGCCCCCTAAGGGCACTGCCTGGTAGTGCCCACTGACGCTTTTGCTTGTCTTCACATCAACCCCCCAGGGGACATGCCCAGGCCATTGGATGGCTTCCTCCAGGCCTCTTTAGACTTCCCTTCATAGTGCCAGAAAATGCCACAGATCCCTGATCTTGACCCTCAGTTGCCTCTACCCTTTCCTCCAGCTGCAGTAAAGCAAACATTTTAAAGCCTATTCCTATCCTTTGGTCAGCCCTTTTGGGTCAAAGCAGAGCACAAAGGAAGCGCAGAAGGAGAGTGCAGGTGTCTGAGCCCCAGGTGTCCTGGAGTTGATTAGCAGAGAGCAGCCCTGCGGAGCTGGAGCTGTGAGATGCCCTTACTCAGACTGGCCAAAGGTCACCATGTAGTGTAGTTGACTGCCTGGCTCTCATTGGCCCTCAGTGTACCCCTGGAGGGGACTCGGCAGGTAGTGGGAGGCAAAGGCTTCCCAAGAGTGGCTTCCAGGGCTAGGGCTGTGGGCAGCAATGGGGAGGGGGTCCGCTCACCATGGAGGTGGCAGGGGACCTCAGTGGGAAGCAGTGGAGTGCTGCATCTGCTGTGGAGGAGCTCAGCCGTTTTGTGCGGCATGTTTCTGAGAAAGCCAGGTGGAGAGACTGGTTATTTGAGGGCACTGAGAACTTGGGGACTCCAGCTGGGCTGGGGTCCCAGAGGATGCCAGGGAGGAGGAGCCCAGGGAGAGTGCGCATTAATGTGCAGATAGGTTTTTGACCAAATGTCTTTTGATGATGATGAAAATGAATATTGTGTGTCGGGAAATGATTCCTTCCTGTGTTCCAGATTCTCCTTTGTGAAAATGTAGGAGGGTTTTAAAATGCTAAGAATCTATTTTTGGAGAATGTCCTTGTTAACTACAATCGGTCTAATCAATGGCACTCGAACAACTTGAACGAGGGCCTTTGGCTTACAGGTTAAAGTAATAGGCAAATTAAGAAAAAAGAAAACCTCTCAATATGAAATGCAAGATTTTGTGTGTGTGTGTGTATGTGTGTAAGTGGAATTTTTAACCTGGAATAGATTTGCCTGTTTGGTTTTTATTTTATTTTTTTGGAAATAAAGCCTTGGTGGCAAAATCAAGGCCATAAAAGATGATTGTAATATCGTTTAATGGTAACATAATGTTTTTTTTGGTTGTTGCTTTATTTCAAAGCGAAATCCATAAAACTTATTTTCAATGTTGGCTGTTCCCTTTTGTCTTGGAATTTAATTGAGGTTTCTGAATTCAGCTGGCTCCAACCTTGCTTTCTGTTTGGCCCTGGGCAGCTCATGATTTTTCTCATTTCCTATTCTCAGTCTTGGTTTAATCACTTATAAAATGACAGCACTTAGACTGGCCTACCTCATAAGGTTGTGATGTTAAGTAATAAAAGTGTCAATTGCTTTGAATGCCAAATGTAGCTCTTCTATACCCTTTGCTTTCTTAAAAATGTCTCTTTTTCATAAACAAGGAAGGATACAGAAAGGCCACATGAGGTCAGATTCAGCAGTCTATGCGGTGCAGCGTTTTGTCCCTAGCAGTGGGACCCACGGATGGTTTTGAGTAGAGGTTGGTAGTTTTTCTTAGTCGTGCATCATAGTCCAGCAGACAAATATGCTCTTTCTTATGGTTGTGCTACTAACATATGTAGATCTATTAACCATTACATAATCTTTTATGTTTCACCGAGAATGTATTGCATTACCAACCATTACATCGAATGACCTCATTTGGCACTGTGGGTCTCATTAAATTATGTCAGGCTAATCATAATTTATTTTCACTAGATCACTAGAAACAAAATACACAGTGTTTATACCAGAGTAAGAGGACACCATCCAGTCCAAGAAACTAAATGGATTGAATCTAAGGAAACTTACACCCGGGACATGATAGGGGCCTCAAGTGTTTGAAGGCATTTAGCTGAGAAGTGGGTATAGAGTTGTTCTGGGTTGCTCAAGGGCAGGAGTAAGATCAGTGGGTGTGAGAGCATTTAACAGTGATGTGATGTGGGCTATCTCAAAGGGTAACAATTATCCGACTTTGTAGAAAGACATTCCTGGGTAAGCAGAGCGGCAGCAATATACTGTCTCTGAGATTCCTTCCAGCTTCAAAGTTCTATGATCATTCCCCTCACAGGGTAGCAGGAATCAGAGTGCAGAAGTCATTAGTTGTATTCACTTGTGTATTTTCTCTCTGCAATTTCCCCACTCACCTGTGGAGAAAGGCATAGAGGGTACTTAAACTTCTTCACATAATTTCTTCCCAGGAGGCTCATTGTTAGCGGAGGTAAACAAAAATGACTGTAATTTGCAGACCACTTTAACATAGTAACTCTGTTTAGAGTTATGCGAACTTGATACTGGAAATAATTTTATTTTTCCTTTTTTTATGGACAGGAAATTAGTTTTTGAAAATCCCCTAGAGGACTACAATGTGAGTCTGTTGGTCTTAGTTAAATTTTTCTTGTCATATCTGTGCTGTTTACCTGCGCTATGAAGTGACAGAACAGAATTTCAGTCAGTGTTCATTGACATGTTAATTAGCTACCTGGCAGTTTAGATTGAAAAGGGTTTTACTGTAGTGGATCACCACTAGTGCAGGGAAACCATCTGATTTTGTTTTAAAATTTGAAAATATGTTTGTTTTCACATAGAATGCTTCTAGAAGAAAAAAGACTCAGGGTGTAGAAAATAGTTTTGGGAGCATAGGTCAGTATGCTTAGCTCTCGCTCGGGGACTGCTTCTCAGACTTTCGTGTGCATCCAAAAAATCTAGAAGCCTTGTTAAAATACACATCCTAATCTAATAGAACCAGGAGTCTGCATTTCTAACCAGCTCCCAAGTAATAGTTTCCGTTCACAAACCAAACTTTGACTTGTAAGGACTAAATGGATAAAAATTTCCTTTAAAAAGAAGCAGTTTCAACATTTACATTTTCTTCTCCCTGTTTTGGGGATGGTTTTGTGTAATAACAGTAGAGTTCCACACAGCTTGATGGTTACATTTAGATGCAGTATTTATTTTATTTTTGAGTCTTTCTAATACAATTCTGATGAGTGAGGGGGTGGTTAATTGTATTCTAGTGGAGATATGGTGGGAAGTAAACATAAAAACCTAAGTGAACATAATTTGTAATAAATAGGCTAATCACTTTTTATAGCCTCTCAGTTCTAATCATTCCTTCAAAGCCCGGGACCTTCTGCTGTACCAGACTTGAATGCTAGCAGTAACTGGATAGTCTTATAGACACTTTTGGATTTGTAGAGAATCTCTTAGTAACTCCTATAGGTACCCAGGATTCAGACCAGATGTCCTTATTTTCTCCTAGCCATTCTGTCTTTGGGAGGGCTGGGGTGGGGAGGATAGGAGTACTGGGGGTGGGGTCAGCTGTTTGCAGAATTATTGCACAACCCCGTGGCCACAGCTGCAAATTGCAACTTTCCTAGCATCCTGGGAGAAATTACAGCTCAAGACTCTACCTGGAACCAACAGTAGGTTTCAGATACCTCAGTTGGGGACCTTGTGTCCCGGCTCTGCTGACCATCTTCTCTTTGTCCATTATTGGAGTACCCTGAGTCCATTAGGTGGTCAAACTTAAATGCCATTTTTGTGCGTAATTTCCAGTTCTGTTTTATTAGAAAAATGTTTGCATATAGGATGGATGGTGCAAGGAAATATGGCACAATTGACTTTACATGTTCTTTGATACTGACAGGAAGCTTATTGACTTTATCTTTCTAAGGAGGGTGTTTATGTGCACATAAGTACCAGAGTGTACATGCACACATTTTCATTCTCTGAAGTAGGCATTGAAAACTGCAACGGACAAGAGAAACCCAGATTGGATTTAAACAATGGGGGTTATTTCAGATTTGGAAAAGAAAGGTGAATTTTCATGAATAGTAGGGCAAATTTAAATCTTGCAGTCTTGAGACACATGTGAACTGGTGGATGTAGGGCTTGCGATAGTATTTAGCATCATTTGGGGCCGCAGTTGTTGTTTATACTCCTGGTGGCTGTGATACTGCCTTAATACATCATAGTCTGTTATGTGATCTGACTAATCGTGTTTAACCATTTCTTGCAATATGCAATATTACTTTCCACTGTTCTAACTCTTCCTTCAGATTGCGGGGGAAGAGAGGAAAACAGTTGCCCTCAAGCCTGAGGACAAATTAGACCCATAGTAAGATAAGCAAATATTTGATGATTGCTTCAGTACTAGTGTCATCAAATTAATACATTTCCATTTTTATTTTTTTGAGATGGAGTCTTGCTCTGTCTAGAGCGCAGTGGCATGCTCTTGGCTCACTGCAACCTCCACCTCCCAGGTTCAAGCAATTGTGCCTCAGCCTTCCGAGTAGCTAGAATTACAGGTGCCCACCACCATGCCCAGCTAATTTTTGTATTTTTAGTAGAGATGGGGTTTCATCTTGGCCAGGCTGGTCTTGAACTCCTGAGCTTGTGATCCACTCACCTTGGTCTCCCAGAGTGATAGTATTACAGGCATGAGCCACTGCATCCGGCCTACATTTTCTTTTACATTGAAGAAAACACAGGTTACTGACTATCAATATATAGTACAAATAACAGGTGATTTAGACAACTCCCTCACCAAAAAAAGACTGTCAGACTCAGAGGTTTTCTCTGTTGGGTCCCAAGAAGAAACATTCAGGAGTTCCTTAAGAACAGAAAAAGCAACTGATGATGGTCAGGTAGGTTGCAACCATTAGATGCATTATTCGGGCTTTTGCCCTGGGACCCTGCCTTGGCTGAGAAGTGAGCCCCACAGGGCCCACTTGCTTCTTGTCCTACCAGTCGTATTCCATGGCAGGAAGGCTTCTGGTGTCCTTTCTCAGCACTGCTGAGGTAGAAAGTGCAGTTGGATGTCAAAGACTTTATCTCAGGCTGTGAAGTAGGTATCTTCGTTGGCCACAGACTCTGCAGTTTACCAAAATAGAAGCTCAGAGTGTCCTAGGAGGAAGCAGGTAGATTTTCCTTGCCAGGCCTTCTCAGTGTCCTCAGGATTTGAATGTTTAGATCGTTCCATGTTCTGAAACATCCTGCCAGGTCCCTCTTCTCTTTAGGAGTGCCGGGGTCCCCAGCCCCTGGGCTGTGGATTGGTATTGGTCCAGGGCCTGTTAGGAACTGGGCTGCACAGCAGGAGGTGAGTGGAGGGTGAGCAAGAGAAGCTTCATCTGTATTTACAGCTGCTCTCCATTGCTCATATTATTGCCTGAGTTTTGTCTCCTCTCAGATTAGCACTAGCATTAGGTTCTCATAGGAGCATGAACCCTATTGTGAACTATGCATGTGAGGGATCTAGGTTATGTGCTCCTTATGAGAATCTAATGCCTGCTGATCTGTCACCATCTCCCATTACCTCCAGATGGGACCCTCTAGTTGCAGGAAAACAAGCTCCGGGCTCCCACTGATTCTACATTATGTTGAGTTGTATAATTATTTTATTATATCTTACAATGTAATAATAGAAATAAAGTACACAATAAATGTAATGCACTTGAATCATCTTGAAAGCATCCCCCCCGCTAGTCCACGGAAAACTTGTCTTTCACAAAACTGGTCACTTGTGCCAAAGAGGTTGGGGACCACTGCTGTTGTGGGAGTGGAAAATGAGGATTCACCTGAAAGGAGAATACAGCTCTAGCAACCCTCTGAGCAAAATAATGAGCTGTCTGTCATCTCGAGGAAATAGATGGCAACCTCAGAAATGGGAAGACCACACTACTCCAACTCACATCTATGTCTATGTGCAGTAGCCTCTCTTTTTTGATGGATAATCAAATAGGCTCACATTTTACCATGGTGGGCCAGCTGTGGCCCTAGCTGTATGACTGTCTAGGATGAAGCCCTTAACCTGTCTGGACTCAGGTTACAGTGAGCACCAGTGATCATCAGGTGCGGAGGGATATTGTAGAGCCCAGGACAGTGTTTGATGCGAGCCTGCTTAGTCCTTTGCAGGAGCATGTCCACATTCAGGAGAGGACAACTCAGCCAGTACCACCAGGACTCTTATTTATATTCCTTTCACTGAAGGTAGTTCCTTCCCCAGAACATGGCCTAGCTGTTTTTGAGAACCAGTCCTTGTAAGTGACTTCCTTTAATTTTTTTCAGTAAGTAGACTTTTATCTTTTTAGTATGAACAGAGCACCTGATAAAATTCTTTGGAGTCTGAAAGGATGTAGGGTGTTTTGGTTTCTAATATTTAGGTAAATAGTTACATAAATTGATTTATAATCTTTTTCTTACTTTTATTCCTCAGCAGAACAAAAGTAATATTTTAGGCCAGGCACGGTGATACAGGCTGATCACGCCTGTAATCCCAGCATTTTGGAAGGCCAAGGCGGGAGGATGGCTTAATCCTAGGAGTTTGAGGCCAGCTTGGGCAACATGGGAAGATCCCATCTCTACAGAAATACTAGCTGGCCATTGTGGTCCATACCTGTGGTTCCAACTACTTGGGAGGCTGATGTGGAAGGATTGCTTGAGCCTGGAAAGTCAAGGCTGCAATGAGCCATGATTGAGCCACTGCACCCCAGTCTGGGTAGCAGAGAGAGACCTTGTTTTAGTAACGTTTTAGAGCCCTAAAATATATAATAATGGAACACAATCTTTCTACACTATAGAGGGCTTTAAGCTGCTCTTTGTAACTTTCTTCCTCTGGATTTCTAGGTTTCTGGGTTGAGATGAGCATCTTTTTATTGAGCCAGACACGGAAGTGAAGAGACCACATTGCTAGCACTTGATATGTTTATACTTCAGCCTGATAATAATAACAGATGATTATTTCATTAGTATAAGTGGAGTTTTTACCTGCCCAGAATCCTGTGGAGCATATACAGGGGTACCCTACCAGCATGGTATTTTAGGGAAGATTTCCTAGAGAAAGTGACATCTGATTGGAGTGTTTTTTTTTTGAAATGTAGTCTTGCTCTGTCACTCAGGCTGGAGTGCAGTGGCATAGTCTCAGCACACTGCAACCTCTGCTTCCTGGGTTCAAGCGATTCTCCTGCCTCAGCCTCTGAGTAGCTGGGATTACAGGTGCATGCCACCACGGCCAGCCAATTTTTGTATTTTTAGTGGAGATGAGGTTTCACCATGTTAGCAAGGATGGTCTTGATTTCTTGACCTCCTGATCCACCTGCCTCGGCCTCCCAAACTACTGGGATTACAGGTATGAGCCACTACACCTGGCGCTGATTGGAGTCTTAAAGGAGGAATAAGAGCTATCCAGGTTGGGAGCGGGGTGGGGATTGGTAGGTACAATAATGTAAGCAAAGGCAAAGAGGTGAAAATTAACCAGTTGTGAATAATAGCAGTGAACAGTACAGGTCAGTTTCAAGTCTGTGGGATTCAGGTCAGGAATGGCAGGAGGGGAGGTTGGGGAGCAAAGCTAGGAGCAGTTCTTGGAGGGCCTTGCATGGCTTTCTAAGGAGCTTATATATTTTCCAGTAGGTGATGGCCTGCATGAGGGCTTTAAGCAGGGGAGCAAAATGGTCCCATTTGCATTTTATTATTTTGAAGGTACTGTATGTGGATGAGTTTGGTGGCTGTGAGAGGCCATGTCTGAAGGTCAGTGAGGAGTGAGGGCTGACCAATGCGGGCCAGTGAGGATGGAGAGGAGGAGAGGGACTAGAGATCTGTTGGGGGAGTGACAGGGGCAGAATTCACTCATTTTCTGGGTAGGAGGGAATGAAGACGCTTTGAGGCTATCTTGTGTGAAGAGGTAGGGAAAGGAGGAGGAAGAGGGAGCTGAGTGGGGAAAGAGGAACCCTTTGGATTTAAATGTGTTGCATTTAAATGCCCTTGGGCTATGAAGATAAAATTACTCGTAGGAAGTTTACTAGAGAGCCTGACATTTAGGGAAAAGGTCAGGATGGAAACAAGTGGGCGTTATCAGCATCCAGGTGCTGGTGAAAGCCATGAGATTGGACAAGATTGTCTAGGGCAGAGGAGGAGAGAATGAGAGTAGGCTGCATGCACCACAGTGCAGTGGGAGGGAAGCAGCCGGTGAAAGATGTTAAAAAGGACAGGTCAGCAAGAGGGAGGCCAAGAGCCGGTGGGGTCTGTGGCCGTGCGAGTGAAGGAATGGATGGGAGGTGGGAGGGCGGCTGTGTGTGCCCATCTACTCTTGAAGGGAAAGATGGGCAAACTGATGGAGGAAGGCCTCAGAGGAGATGTGGGCAGGCCAGGCCCAGAATCAGAGGAAGAACGCCAGGGTGGAATCCCTGTAGATACTTTGAGGTAAACCTTGTGGGTAGGGGTAACAAAATATCTATGAAAAATGGAAGTTTCACAGAATGAACTACATAGAAGAGGATAATATGAAACATCAGATTGTAAAGGGAAGCTAGTAGGTTCTTCCTAGTTATTTTTGAATATACAATTTAAAAGTCTGCGTAAGTCCCTTTGGCATACATCTATGTCATACTTTCTATAATTTGAAGTAATTTTGATTGAGAAGTAATTGGGTGAGGGTACGTCGCCAGGAAAAGTTAGTGAGGTTGTCTAATTGTAGGCTGTTATAAATGGATTTTTTTTTTTTTTGAGATGGAGTCTCGCTCTGTCATCCAAGCTAGAATGCAGTGGCATGATCTTGGCTCACTGCAACCTCCACCTCCTGGGTTCAAGCGATTCTCCTGCCTCAGCCTCCCAAGTAGCTGGGACTACAGGCGCGTTCCACCACGCTCTACTAAGTTTTTGTATTTTTAGTAGAGACAGGGCTTCACCATGTTAGCCAGGATGGTCTCCTGACCTCGTGATCTACCTGCCTCAGCCTTCCGAAGTGCTGGAATTAAAGGAGTGAGCCACTGGGCCCTAAATGGATTTTTAAAAGCTGTTTTCAAATGGAAAAGACAGAAAAGAGTCCCAGGATGTTGTCCTAACATTTGTTGGCAGATTCTCCTTGGAAAGGCACCTAGGCCAGCTGGCCTCAGGGTGTTGTGTTTCTTACACATAAGAAGTGTACTGAGCCCTTCACAGGTATGCATTATCTCATTTAATCTTCATTACCTGTGGGGTGAGTTATGGAGAAGGAAACAAAGGCACAAGGTAACTTGCCCAAGGTCCCATAGTTAGTAAGGCAGAGTTGGGAATTTAATGTGGGTAGGCTGGTTCCAGAGCCCTTACATGTCACCACCATCCTGTAATACATATCCCTTAATGACAACATCAGAGGGCATGAGTCCCGAGGTCCCATGCGACCTTAAAATGAATGTGATATAGGCTGGGCATGATGGCTCATGCCTGTAATCCCAGCACTTTCGTTGGCTGAGGTGGGCGGATCACCTGAGGTCAGGAGTTCGAGACCAGCCTGGCCAATGTGGTGAAACCCCATCTGTACTAAAAATACAAAAATTAGCTGGGCATGATGGTGGACGTCTGTAATCCCAGCTCCTCTGGAGGCTGAGGCAGGAGAATTGCTTGAACACGGGAGGCAGAGGTTGCAGTGAGCCTAGATCATGCCATCGCACTCCAGCCTGGATGTTGCAGCGAGACTCCAAAAAAAAAAAAAAAAAAAAAATATATATATATATATATACACATGTATTTTACATATTGTGTTCAAGCTATTATAAATTTTGGACTAGTGAAATTCCAGCTAAACAGGCTTCACTGTGCATAGATTGTAGCTCATTGTCATTTTAGGTCCTGCTCTTTTTGTATTTAAAATGTATAGAAATATACTGCTTTTATATTTTCTCCTAATTATTTGTATACTGCATAAAACCTCTAATTTGACAAATTTTGTGGATGAAGACAATGGTAACAGCTGTTTGCCACTTCTGGTCAAATCTATCATAATGCCTAAATGTAACTTTATTAATAACAATAATGATAGTACAACAATATAATTTGTAAAACTACCTTATGAAAGTCATCTGAAATTGTATGGTGAATTTTTTTCATGTAGATTATTTTACTGTTTCTACTTAGGTTCTATACAAAGTCAGACCATCTCTTCTAGCTATATGACTCTAATTCTAGAAAGAAGCATTGCTTCAGTGACCTGGAAGGAGTAAACATGCTTAATTTATGTCATGAGATAGTTAGGTAAAGTAAAAATTATAGATTCTTAGCTTAAGGGATTGGGACATATGGAAACAGATAACAAAAATAACTTTAAATGTCTTTAAAAATCTTTGAGAATAATATGTTAATTTTTAAGTTAGATTAAAAAATCTACTTGGCTGGGAAAATTCCAGAAAGACACAAATTAATGTTGGGAAGGGCAAAGGATTCAGAGCCAGCCAGCAGTGGGTTCAGATTCTGACATGCCATTTACTAGCTGTGCCATCTTTAGTGACTCAACCTCTCTGAGCTTCAGGTTCCTTGTATATAAATGAGATAATACTGCCACTGATTTGTTATGGAGGTTAAATTAGATAATGTTCTTTTTTGCTCTCAAAGATCTCTGCCTTACAGTGTGTGGTTTTCTTACTAGAATTTATCATCTGTTGAATTTTCATGGCAAAAAAGGGGGAGTGATGAAGAAAGTCACTGAAATGTTTCCATCTAAAGGGCTAAAGTTTTCATGTGATAGGTTTAAAATATTAGGGAAATTGTCTTTGAAAATGTTTGCCTTCACCATGTAGAGAGTACGGTATACTTATGTCCTGACTCTTTAATTAATAATTCGACTTTGCTTGCCACTTAAAAATTAGAATTGAATTCTAAATGGAGAGTAAAGCCCACATATATATTGGAAGGGAACCAGGCAATACACTTTCTGATTTACAGAAAACAAAGTGTTTCATGAATGCTTTCTTTAACCCAAACTTTACTTGTAACTTGAGCCTGGTTTTGATTTTTGAAAAAATTTAAACAGCAAAAATATGTGAACCTACAAATAAATAGGGAGTGATAATTAACTGTTGTGGCCAATAAATGAACATGTATTTGATGTGGCCCTGAGACAGAGGCTGTGGAAGGAGTTTCCTGGATCTTATCAGGAGCTCCCAGAGCATAGGTTCATATTTTACCTCATGACTTTTAGAGTAGACAGGATCTGTGTTCAGGTCTGCAGAAAAATAAATGTAATGCTTTTTTGAAATGTAGAATAATGTTTGGTTTGGTTTATATTACCTAAGAAGCATGTTCTGTACTATTAGGGTAGATACCATTTCTGTGTTTGTTCTTATGAAAATGAAGAGGGAGACAGTCCCTACCAATATTGTGAAGTACTTAATGGTATTTAAAATCTCTGGGAGACTGGGCCAAAGTAAAAATATAAACGAAATAAATGGGAATGTAGCCATTACTTTCCAGTTTATATGAGTATCACGATGCAATATTTGGAACTGATTGCATCTGCTATAAAGTACTTTGAAGGAAACCCATTAGAAGAGAATTAAAACTTGAACAGATTAGCTGCTCGCTAATGGCCCTAGCAGAAGATACTTTGTTGCTTCAAAATCTTTTCTGATTCTCATCACTCACCCTTCTTGGCTGCGTAAACAAAGGGAGCTTTCCTTTTTGTTTTCCAGACATTTGGAAAACAAAATTTTCCAGAGGTGTGCATCTACCAGGAAACATTTCTTTTAACCTGATATTATAGTTTTAAAAGCTAAAGTAAATTCTGGATTTTAGATTTTTATATCCCAGGTTGAGAGTAATCAAATGAAAAGAGGAAGCTTTTTAGGTGCCAGCAATTATTTAGTGATCGTAACATGGATTAGTGATATTTTTACTTTCTTTTTTTGTATATTGATTTTGTATCCTGTGACCTCGCTGAGTGTATTCATGAGTCCTAATAGTTGTGTGTGTATTTCTTAGGATTTTATATACACACATGATCATATGATCTGTGAATAGAGATAGTTTTGCTTCTTCCTTTCCAATCTGTTTTTTTTTCCTTACCTCATTGGCCTGGCTAAGACTCCAATAGAATGTTGAATAGTAGTGGAGTGAGTAGACATCTTCGGTTTGTTTCTCATCTTGAAGGGAAAGCTTTCTCATTCGCTATTGAATGTGATATTATCTGTTGGTTTTTCCATAGATGCACTTTATCAGGTTAAGGAATTTTCCTTCTGTTCCTAGTTTGTTGAGTGTTTTTAATCACAAAAGGTGTGTGATTTTTGTCAAAGGCTTTTCCACATCTATTGAGATGGTTATAAGGATTTTAATCTGTTAATGTACTTTAATACATTGACTGATTTTTATATGTTGAACCAACCTTGCATTCCTGGATTATCTCACTTGGTTATGGTATATAATCCTTTTATGTATCACTGGATTTATTTTGCTAGTATTTTGTTGAATGATTTCCTTTTTCAGAAGCATAGTTGTCCATTTTCTTCTTTGATGGTGAAAGTTCATGAACACTTGAGATAAAAATAAAGGAATATGACTTTCTCAGGACTTGCCCATGGAACCATGAAAGCATTGTTTCTGCACATACTCTGAATAATAGTCTTCTAAGTAAGAATAATCAAATCTCAAAAGAGATTTGAGTACTTAAGTACTCAAGTGAGAAACTTTTATGTAATGCTTTTCTAAAGAATTTTAACTTGACACATGCTTAAGAAATTCTCACATAATGTGTATATGACACATTTAGATTTTAGGTCCTGACCTTGTGCATGTCACTCATTTTTTTTTTTTAGCTTAGTCTTCTAATTAGTAAACAGGATTATAAGGAAATAAAATATGGTGTGAATATGTTCATAAGATGTTACATGAGGGGAAGATATTATTTATATACATATGTAAGTATAAGTATTTAGCACAGCGGTCACAAATTCAAATACCTTCAGGGGCCAGTTAGACCAAATAAATGTCTGAAGCAGTGTCACAGTTGGATGTGATGGGGCTTGTGGTCCATTTGAAGCTCCACGCTTGCTTCGATACATTCAGTCCTTCAGTACTGAAAAGCAAAACAAGCAAAATGCAATGAACAACACAAACCCAAACCTGCACTTTCCTGACCAGACATCATACATCTGCCTCTGTGGAATTCCTCATTCAAGGGTTCACTGATCAAGTAAGTGTAAGGCCCTAGGGTTGAACTTCTCTGAGGGCTTTCTGTGGTTTCCTTAACATATAAACAGAAAGTCAGAACTTGTTGTCTCTTAGTATACTAGCATTTGAAAGAGTTTGATTTCTACAGTTTTCTGACCACAGTAAATCCAGTGTTGACATCTTGATGCCTCTGTGGGAGGTTCCTTTGGAGCAAGATGTAACCCAGCGTCTGCACAAGATCTGCCAAGTACTACACCACAGCAGTGCCTGGCTCAGCTTGCTAGTTACCCTCAGTCAGCAGGCACAGCCATAGAAACACACCCTGTTGACTTGGGGACAGTGAAAAAGTAACATGGCCCCTGCTCTGAAGAAGCATGGAGTCTGTATGAAGAGAAACCGGTATCCATGAAACAGCTGTAGTGTCTGGACTCTTGGACTGTTGGATCTATCTGGAAGGAACCTTAGAGATCATCTTTCCAGCCCAGCTACCTCAACGGACAGGAAAGAAACTGATGCCTATAACTAAATGCTTATTTCTATGGTGTAGTCCAGGGCTTTTCAAATTTAACTGCTTCTCAGAATCAGTTGGGGATCCAGAGTGCCTGGGGTAGGGACCCAGGTATTTATTTTGGAGTACATAAGTCCTACAGTTTGCTTATTGGATTTGGGAATGGTAACAGGCTGAGAGTGGTTTTGTAATCTAGGATTTTGGGAGCTCTGTGAAAGATCAAGAAAGAGCCCCAGGGAGGACATAATGTTGCATAAATGGCAGGTAAGATTGAGGGAGACTGGAGCCTTTGGGGACAGGGTTGCAGTTAGGTGAGGGTATGGAACTGGAAATTGGCATGGCTGAGGTGATAAGCAAGATTTTTTACATCATGTGACTCTCTTGGATAGCAAGGGGCTGTAGGAGATTTTGTACATTTGCTTTGAAAAAAGAGCTATATGTTTCTGCTCAAGATACCTTGATAGTCACTTTGACTCTTTTAAGTTTTAAGAAAGAATTTAATTGCATCACAAGTAATTCTTCAATCTCAAATTGATTGTATTTGACAAAGTGTGATTTCTTTAGTTTATCATCAGATCATGGTTAGTCTGTACACTGCCATCTCAAAATAGTTCTGAGAGAGACACTGATAATTTTGTATGCTCAGTTTCTGAATTTCTTGGTAATAAAGTAATTTATATGCAATATGCTAATATGTTTGAATAAAGAGGTGTACTATGGACAACCAATGAAAACACTTAAAATCTGTAAGCTATTCTTATTGAAAATAATTTTATTCTCTTAAAGTGAATTCTCTTTATGAAACTTTTGATATTATAAAGATACATGAAATTGGGCAATCTTTATGAATCCTTCATAATAAATTTTGTTTATCCAATGTATAAAGGACATGAAACAGAATTCCCCTTTTATGAAAAAAATTTATTTAATACTTATGCATATTTTATGATTGTGTTCATTTTCTTCTTCTAATAAATATAACTCTACTATTTAACTTATTTTTAAACTTGATACATAACCTGCACATTTTTATGGGGTACATATAATATTTTGTTACATGGATGCGATGTGTAATGATCCAGTCTGGTTGTGTTCGTTTCACTGTTGAACTGTCAGACACAAGCAGTGCTTTTTGGTACTGTTACATTTTTCCCTGTTGTGTGAGTTGGTTGAAGGCAGGAACTGTAATGATTTAAGAGCACAGACTCTGAACCAGGTAGTCTGAGTTCTGATCCCTGGCTCTGCCACTTGCTAGCTGTGGATAGCTCTATTTTGTGCATTGTGAACAGCGGTGAAGAAAGAATAATACCTACCTCAAAGGATTGGTGTGAGGAATAAATGAGTTAATATGTGTAAAGTATTTAGTACAGTACCTGACACATAGTAAGTGTGCAATGTGTTTAGCTATGATTATTTTTTAAGTTGTTATTAGTTGTACCTGGCATATGGCCTGGCACATAGCATGTGGTCACTGAGTATTAATTGACTAAATGAGAGACTGTACAAATAGTACAGTAAAAATAGTAAAGTTTTGTTAAATAAGGTACTTTTTTTCCCCCTAAGCTATTTCCTTCATGTATCAACAATTTGTAGTGGAGTAGTTTAATCAATGAGAGAGAATATTTGGTCAAAAAGATTGTTGTGGTCACGTGGGATAGCTAATGGCACTGTGGCCAAGGGAGCATTTTTTATGAAGTCATAGAACATTGTGGCTTTCACTGGGAAGCTCGAACTTGAGCCAGAACCCACACTGTCTGATTCCAGGCTGAGACAAGAGCAACACTTTGTTCAGTGGCTGGTCCCTGGGGCTGGCTCACTCTGTACTCCTTTCTCTCCCTCTCCACCTCTCCTTCCCCCACCCACTCCACTCTTCTTCCCTTAGCCTTGTGAAGCTGGAGATCCTTAACCTGGAGGTCAGGGAATCCCTCTTATCGTCTCTGCATTTCTCTTTCTTTCTTTCATTTTTGTCTTTCCTGAGAAGAGAGCCTACAGCTTTCGTCAGACTCCCAGAGGCATCAATGACCCCGCTTCCATGAGGGTGGAAGTGGCTCTGGCAGCAGCCGTTTTCCATTATGAGCAGACGCTGAGGTGAAACTCAGAGACACTGTAAGAACTGTATTCCTTTGTGAGTGTTTCCAGCAGCAGAGGAAACGGTGGGCACTAAGAGGGCAGCTTGGCAAAGCCATTGTGCCCGGCCAAAGTACCGTGATTGTGAAGACACTGTGGAGTCCCTTCGTGACTGCCTGGACCAGCAGGGGCTTGCAGTGACCGGGCCAGGGCATAAGCACAACGCAGGCCATGGTTTGGAAGGTACTCCAGGAAAACCTCAGTGCCTGTAGGGTGCTATCTTTGTCCATCATTTCCTTATGGCACAGTGGAGTCAGGTGGCTTAGATTTGCCTTAATTGCAAACCAGCTGATTGTCAGTCTTTCTCATAGCGAGGCACAACTGCTACATGAAAAATACCATTGTTCTTTACTTAAAAAAAAAATTAAGGGAGCAATGTTGTTTACAAGAACTTAGGAATTCAAATGTATTATTTTAAGAGCCATTGTATTTTATTTTATTTATTTTTTTGAGACAGAGTTTCGCTCTTGTTGCCCAGGCTGGAGGTGCAATGACGTGATCTTGGCTCACCGCAACCTCTGCCTCCCGGGTTTAAGCGGTTCTCCTGCCTCAGCCTCTTGAGTAGCTGGGATTACAGGGATGTACCAGCACGCCTGGCTAATTTTGTATTTTTAGTAGAGACGGGATTTCTCCGTGTTGGCCAGGCTGGTCTCGAACTCCCGACCTCAGGTGATCTGCCCACCTCAGCCTTCCAAAGTGCTGAGATTACAGGCATGAGCTACTGTGCCTGGCCAAGAGCCATTTTATAAGAGTACATAACATACTATGTCCCAAGGGATTTTCAAATATTAATTGGAGTTTGAGTTATCCAGGTCACCACTCCATGACAAAAACATGACTAAATAGCTTCACATATCCCTTTTATAGCTGTAGTCTAAGTCCTTGATTTTTCCCTCTCCATTATGCAATATTCAGATTTATCACACAACAGCTTTAACATAACTGATGGTAATGTACTTTTGTTGCTGAGGCAGGATCAAGGACTTTTTAATATAGTCTGGCTAGACACCAAGAGTGCAGAAGTGATCCATTCCTACCCTGGCAGCTAGGTAGAAGACGGTCCATTTTGGGGCATTTAGTTAAGCATGGCCAGACAGGAGGGCTTTATCAGGATAACATTCTTTTGCCAAGTGTGTGTGGTAAAGCTAGAGTTAGACTTTGGGAATTTAGACCTTGTCTATGTTTAGCATCCAGAAACCACTATGGGGCTGTCATTGGTTAAGTGTTTGCAGTCCCAGTTCTTGCTGCGGTTAGATAGTTTAGATATACTGGACAGTGGTGCACCATCTGTTCTGAAGTTTGTCCATTCATTCATTCATTCATTTGTTCATATTTCAACACATCTCACTTTTTCCTGACATTGTTTACTTACAGGACATTTTTAGAAATATCTGATTTTTGATGAGAAAATCTCATAATAAGAAATTAAAACTAAGAAAAAATAGAAATGCTTATGTAATTTGGCACATCCTCTTAAAAAGCTTTTCAAGAAACCAGTTATGAAAAAGTACTAAATCAAGGGAAGAATTATCAATATGAATTTTTCTTTAGAGGCATTTAAAAAACACAGAAGAGCTTTCTGTGAGATTACATCTCATTTTTATCCTTAAGAGACACAATTCCTCTACAGAGGCTGCCTACTGAGAACTATTGATCAATGAGAGGCCAAATGTGAGCTTACTTCTGACTATGCCACTTTTTTATTTTCATATCTATAAAGTGAGTATGGGGACACTATCCTGTCTACTTCATGGGAGTTTGTGAGAATTAAATGAATTCTTGCAGCTAACCTATGACAGTACCTTATGCTCAACCCTCAATAAATCAGAAGAATTTTCCCCCAATGATTCTATTCTGTGTGTCAGAAGGTGTGAAGGGTGTGAATCAGAGTTAATTTTAGAGGCCCTGTGATCCTAATCTAGGTTCTCCCTATTCTTTTGTCTGTGAATCTAGAATGTGGGTGGGTCAGAGGCCAAACGGTTCCTAAGCCAGGTGAGGGGTGCAGGTTAGCAGACATTCAGGAAGGCAGGATTCAGGGTGGAGGCCCAACAGAAAGTCCTCTATTGGAGGAAGTGCCTGGGTGAGCAGGTGGTCACTGACGTGGAGGTGATTTTCCCACTTGTCCAGCTCTGCTTGGCTGCCCAGAGGCATCCTGTTCTGTCTCCAGGTTTGAGTGAGACAGAGGTGCTTTTAGGAGGAATGGACTTGTAGTTTGGACACTCCCTTCCTGGTTAGAAAATGGGCCTCTATATCAAGACCTTTTCTTTTTTTAAAAAAAAATATTTGTATAAATTTATGGAGTACAAGTGTAATTTTGTAACATGAGTAGATTGCATAATGGTGAAGTCAGAGATTTTAGGGTATCTATCACTTGAATGACATTGTATGCAGTAAGTAATTTCTAACCTTTGTTGTCCTACTTCCTCAGGACAGTGACCTGATTCCATTTGTAGACTGTGGGCTTGACTTACCTTGTGGATGGCTCCTACCCCCAGTGGGAACTTAGGAGCATCAGCTCTTAGTGTTGCTGTGGCTTTCTGTCTGTGGCTCAGGCTGCATTGCTGGTTTCTGAACCTTGTTTTTCCTTGGCTGTATGTATCCCAGATCTCTATTGTGACCTGAGTTTGTAGCCTCTTCCTTGATCCTGATTGCCAGCTACTGGGTACAACTTAGTCTGCTCCTAGCCCAGTAAAGATCCCACCTCTGGTTCCGACCTTGTGCTGGCTGTCATTGTAGGTTTCCACCTTCTTGTGAGTCATCTCTTCAGGGAAGTGCAGAGTTCAGTGTCCAGGTCCTTTGGCAGCATCCTGGCCAGGAGTGGGGGCACATACAGATCATATTTGTCAAGGAAACATTGAGGCACACCGATTAGTGCTTGGTTCATGCCTATGTTTTCTCTTTTTCTGGAGTCTTGCTTTAATTTTTGTTTTGTTTTTCTTTTGTAGACTGTCCTTTCCTCCCTCCCTCCCTTTAGAAGAGATGATAGGTTTCACTTTTGCCTCTTGTCTCCAGGTTTCAGGAAAATGATTTATGATAGAGGTAACAAATCTGCATAGGGGTTTTTTTTGTTTGTTTGTTTCAGCTAAGGCACCAGATAAAAATGTAAAGAAAAATAAAATCTTCAAGATGAACTATATTAATGTTTTAATTAAAAGTAATATTCTGACAGAGCTAAACAAAATTACAATAAACATCTACTAGTAATAGCATCTTTACCTATATTCTCTCTAGTTCTCACAATAACCTAATGCAGAAGACATAGTGACTCTGTTGAACATGCAAGGAAAGTGAGACATAGTCAGGTTTCAGCCCGCTTATGACATCCGATCTGATGCCATTCTGCCATGCCATTCTCATTTGCAACAAAGCAGGTTGCTCACTCTGGCTCTGGGTATTCTAAAGGATAATATAGTTCTCTTACAAAATGTTTGTAAATTCTCGTTCTTATTCTTGGTTGGTTTGCAGTGTCTAAGCTAGGCCACTGGAGTGCTGCTGTATGATGTACTCTGCTGAAATGATAATGACAAGAGTCACGGTGAAGTGCATAGTGAGTTAAGAGCAAGGAAAATAAGATCAGGATGTTCTGTCTTCATGGCCAGGCACTTGAGGAACATCAGACATCAAGGAGGCAGGCTTACTCATCTTTTTGTGTGGTGAGTCAGTTAGCACCCTATTGACCCAGAATATAGACATAGCATCTGCGGCATCAGAACTTCCTTATATCCTGAGAAAAATAAGCTTCAGACCAAAGAGCAAACACTGGTACAAGAACCTGGGCCATTAGTACAAGTTTAAATTATACCTGCAAGTGGTTATGAGCTGGGTAGTGTAAGTTCCTTTGGAGGGCCAGAAGAAAGTACAGTTCGTCATATTGCATCATATTACTAGATTCCTAGAAAACATATTCTAGATTCATTTCTGGGAGCTAAGAGGAACTTTGTATTCCAGTTGAATTCAGCCCATACAGACTGTGCACTTGTGGTTAAATAAGGTGCAGCAGACAAGAGAGAGAAGTATGTTTAGACAGTGTCTACCCTCAATTAGTTTGTAACCTAGTTGAGAATCTTGAAATCTGTTTTCTAGTTTGCTAGTTTCCATTTGGCTTAAAAAAAAATTTTTTTTTGATTCAGGATACTACTGTGTAAGTAAAACTCAATTACATTTGACACGATATACTTGGCCCTCCTTATCTGCGGGTTCCACATCCATGGATTCAACTAAACTTGGATTGAAAATATTCAGCAAAAAAAAAACCCAATAAAAATACAATAATATAATACAAATAAAAAACTATAGTATAACAGCTATTTACATAGCATTTACATTGTATTAAGTATTGTAAGTAATCTATAGAGATGCTTTCAGGTATATGGGAGCATGTACTTAGATTATATTGAAATACTATGCCATTTTATATCAGGGACTTGAGCATCCTAGGATTTTGGTATCATTAGGGGTCCTAGAACCAATCCCTTGAGGATACCAAGGGATGGTTGTATAATTCCTCATTTGACTTTTAATTCTTTCATTTAGGGTGTTTACAAGTCCATTTAACTCAGTTCATTCTGCAGCTAAATGAGCCTATTCTCTGTACCATAATTTACAACACTGATTATATTAAAAACAAGAACTGATGCTCTTGGCCAGGAGCAGAGAGCCCTCTGAGACATTGTATGTGCTTGGGTCAAATCCAAGTCCTACATAGATATTCTTGCAGAAAGAATTCTCTGAAGGGATTGAAATAATGATCACAAAGGTCACTTCCAACTCTAAATCTATGATTTTTGTTCAAAAAAATAAAAACAAGCCCCGTAAAAGTTGTAAATTTAGGGTGGTAAAAACTCTCCTTAGTATTTTGGATGAAATTCATAGACCTTGACAAACCTGTGTGTTCACTCACAATATTTTCTGCATTTCAGCAGAAGCTGAATTTACCAGGTTTCAAAATTTCAGTCTTTGGTAATGTGGTACCCCTGGGCTGAGCCTGTGAACGGATGTTGTGATATGAACTCAAGTTCTTTGAGATAGTGTAGCTTGGCATAAGTTTGCTGGCCAGTCTGTGGTACTTTCTAGTTGGAGTATGCAAAATATACCTAGTTTACTAATTGAAATATTCATTTTAAAGGAAAATTTGCCAAGGGAACTGGCTGAGGGAAGGAAGAATGCTTCTGAAGGAGTGAGTTGTTGATAATACTAGCAAGAGATGAGAAATTTAAAGAAGTGGATTAGAAAGTCAGCAAAAGTCACACATTAATTGGTGTCCAAAGTCATTCCTCGAACCCTTCTTTGTCCTTTTTTCTTTTTTTTCCTCTTGGATAAAATTAGAGGCTTGGCTTAAATGGCCTCTAGTTTATCCAGCCTTAACTCTGTGATGCTGGGTGGTTTCCAACTAAAGAAACCATCACATGGTTAGCTTCTGTTAATGGAACAGATACTTGGTAGTAGAAATAGTAGAGAAATAGAATTTGAATATTAGCTGGATTTCCCCACTCCACTTCCCCAAATGCCTGGATTGGATTAGATCAGGAGGGGAGAAGTAACAGGTAGTATAGTTTCTCATTGCTGCTGTAACAAATTACCACAAATTTATTGGCTTAAAACAGCATACATTAATTATCTTCTGCTGAAAATCAGAAGTCCACAATGGGTTTCACTGGGCTAACATCAAGGTGTTGGCAGACTTGTGCTCCTTCTGGAGGATCTAGGGGAGAATCTGCCTCCTTGCTCTTTCTAGCTTCTAGAGACGCTCCACACTCTGACTCATGGCCTCATCCTCCATCTTCAAAGCCGACAACCTCCTCACTCTGGCCCTCGCTTGTCTAACCTTCCTGCTCCCTCTTTTCCTTAGAAGGACTTAGTGACTATATTGGGCCTGATCTTCTTTAAATTAATTTTAATTTTTTTTTTCTTGAGATGGAGTTTCACCCTTGTTGCCCAGGCTGTAGTGCAATGGTGCCCATCTTGGCCCACTGCAACCTCTACTTCCCAGGTTTAGGTGATTCTCTTGCCTCAGACTCCCAAGTAGCTGGGATTACAGGTATGTGCCACCATGCCTGGCTAATTTTTTTTTTTTGTATTTTTAGTAGAGATACGGTTTCTCATTGTTGATCAAGCTGGTCTTGAAGTCCTGACCCCAGGTGATCCGCCTGCCTTAGCCTCCCAAAGTGCTGGGATTATAGGCGTGAGCCACTGTGCCTGGCCCATTTTAATTTTTTTAAAATTTTTGTTTGAGGCAGAGTGTCTGTCACCCAGGCTGGAGTGCAGTGGCATGATCTTGGCTCACTGCAACCTCTGCCTCCTGGGTTATAGCAATTATCCTGCCTTAGCCTCCCGAGTAGCTGGGATTACAGGTACCTGCCCCACGCCCAGCTAGGTTTTGTATTTTTAGTAGAGACGGTTGTACCATGTTGGCCAGGCTGGTCTCGAACTCCTGACCTCAAGTGATCCACCCGCCTTAGCTTCCCAAAGTGCTGGGATTATAGGCATGAGCCGCTGCACCTGGCCAGGCCTGATCTTTAACTTATATCTGTGCAATCCCTTTTGCCATAGAAGGGAACACATTCACAGCTTCTAGGCATTAGGAGGTGGGCATCTTTAGGGGAGCCATTCTTCTATTTACTGCACATATGTAACGTTGATAGCATTGCAGAGCTGGGACACCATACTTCCCTCTCTGGAAACAAATATTTCCAGCAGAGTAAATCATTTTTATCATTATTGAGAGACTTTCAGCTTTACTGTCCCAGTCCCTTGTACCACAGCAGGGAGTTTATTAAAAGGAAAAGGGAAAAAATAGGAAAAAGAACTACATGTTTAGGAGGCAGTTTTATCAACTCAAATGGAGTCAACTTCAGTGCACCCAGAAGCAGAGTGTGCTGTTTAATCGGGCTCAGCGGTACAGAGGAAAATGCAAATGGGTTCCCAGGGCTGGAGCCCTAGGTGTTTTGAGACCTGTCTCTTAGGCAACTTGGTGAGGTATTAGGTTTTACATTTCTGAGAGTTCACCTGCAGTGGTCACATCGCCTTCGATGTTGAGGTGACGTGTATTCACTTTCAGGTATCGAGGCTTTTTTAAAGCCCTGAAAAGTTATCAGATCCTCCATTGGGAAGAAATTCCTGCACACAGTCTGAATGTGATACTGGCTGTTTTTATAGTTCTTTGCAGCAGAAGCCCAACTCTTATTGTCACAAGGGTGACATTTTAATTGTCGCTGCATTAGATAACATATCTTGGTTTGTAGTTAGACATAATTGAGGATAAGGCAGAATTCGGGAGAACCAGCCAGTGGCACTTGAGTCACATCTTTTTCACCATGAACACCAGCTGCTCTGCATCCGTACCCTGATTTGACGTAGACATTCATGTCATCAGAGGAAACTCACTTGATTCCTGAGACATTTACTCTTCTGCAGCCCATTTTTATATTCTAATTTGCTTTGGTAGAAGCATGCTAACCTGTCTGCAAACCAGGTATAACACTACCTGGAGTGGCAGAGAAACACTGGCCAGGGTCTTCAAGGAGAATCTGAGCTGCCTTCAGGTATGGCTGTGTCTAAGTAGCCGGGTCACACCAAGCTCCATCCTGCTGGCCCCAAAGCATTTGGACTGCACCATGCCTCCAAAGGCACAAAACATCTTATCAAGGGTGGGAACTATGGAGAAGCAAGCAGTGCAAACAATTGGAATATAATATTCTGTGTTTGCCATCACTTCAGATATCATCAGATAAATGCATTCTGGGAATTTGGCCAGAACCCATCAGAAAAAGTAAAAGCTGGAAACATAAAATACAGAATTTTAGATTTTCCCTAATTATAGTGAAATTTCCATAATTATTTCCCTAATAAACAGTTTTTTTTGGCCACTGTTGTTGCCATGTCTAGAAATGAAATTATTCTGGTCTGACAGTTTCTAGGAAATATAAATACTTATTCTCCAAGCTCTTGTCTGGTGGTGCTTTAGTCAAGAATCTTAATAGGATGTTCTGAGAAAGAGAAGCACACAGCCTGGATGAAAATTTGTTGCACTTTCTGCATATTGTTTTTCTTTAATTCTCAGGGCTCTAATAGAAAGAAATGCCCCCTCACTAGAGGGGTAAAATGATTGCCCCAGACACGAGTTGTGGTTCTGGAGGACTTGTTTGCTAAATGAACACACTGATCATGGTGTTTCTTAAGAGAGGTGAACTGGGAAATCAAGGATGTTTGCCCTTTTTTACCTGGACCCTTGAGTTTTAACTTAGTTCATGGTATGCTTCTGTTTGCCCATGGTTCCCCTAAATGGGTCTTCTGCAGACTTATCCCATCAACCACCTACAAACATGAGAAGTTAGCTCAGGTCCTTCTTGTGAAAGCTATAGATACTCTCTGGAGCAGAGAGCTCCCTTCTTTTCTTTATAGAGTGGTTGTATTTATACTCATTGTCATTTAAGTACATGCTCTATTTGCTAGAAGGAATTAAGATCCTGTAATTGTCCTTTTAACATTTATATTAGGATGCTTTTACCTCTGCAGGCTTCCTGCCTTCTCTCTACCAGTACTCAAAGGTGGACTTTAATGACCTCCAAGTGGCAGTGGCTGTTTCCAACATCACTTAATTCTCCAGAGTCAGAGTTTGTGTTATTGGCGTAGATAAGGTCAATAAGCCCTCCAATGGGGCTTTGTCCATTATCTTTTCCTGGTTGTTGAGTCTTAGGAAGGACCTGGACATCCTCACCTTGGATGCAATTGAAAGCACTTTGCCTATTGTGTACCCTTCTAATTTAGAATTCAGAGACAAATTGGGCTTTAACTTGTCACCAAGTAAAATGAGGTAAAAGCCCTTGTTAAACCAAAGAATACTGTAAACAAAGTGCTGGGATGTGTGACCTTTTTAAAGAATCTAATCTATTAACAAACCATTTTTCAAGTTAACTTATCCCTCCATGCTGTATGGATCAACTGTAAAATCATAGAGTTCAGCATAGTATAAATATATGGAAGTACACGCATATTATCGTGATTATTAGCATAGCTGCTCTCCTAGAGACTGCTCTGGATAGGTGAGAAGTCAGATTTGGACATGCAGGCAGGGAAATAGCAGGTCAGCTCCCTCTGGGAGAGCATAGAGAGTGACAAGAACAAGAGGGTGCTGAGGAGTGCCTTGAACAGGTGGAGGAGGAAGAGAGCAGGAGGAGGGCGAGGAAGTAGAAAGGGCCAGGAGCTCGGGAAGTGGGAAATTCCAAGGAGGGAGGGGTCAGCAGAGTAAAATGCAGCAAAGTCATTGAGCTCCATGAGACTGGGAGACACTGGAGTGGGCAGCCTTCCCTGAGACACCTGACAGATGCACACAAGGAAACCAAGGCTTGCGGTGATTCAGCGTCGGGTCCGTGGCTGAGTTACAATGAGAGCCCAGAGGTGGTGGTCTTCCTGCAGTTTTCTACTCAGCCTCCTTCCAGCTTGTGAGAGATTAGCTCCTCTGATATGACTGTGTTTATAGCACCCTATTATGCAGGTCACATGTTCTTGTTTTTTATAATTTAACAATTTCTCATTTCATTAGTCTCTCATTCAGGTCTGTAATATCATGGATGAAGTAAAATGTTGCATTTTGCCCATTAGGTTCCTTATTTACAATTTTAAACTTAGATGCAACACAAAGTTTTCACAGGCAAAGAATAAACAGGATTCCTATGAAGAGGTTATCTGAAAAGCCCTTGACAGCAGCCTTTGAATTACAGACAGCAACAATTGTTCTTTAAATTTTTAACTTCTGACTATGGTATATTAACTTGCCTTTATTTGAGAAAGAGGTTAGTGTCTCAGTTATTTGGCACTCTGTGTTACATTTATTCCACCAAATAACACATTTTGTTGAATTTTTGGGTAGACAGAGAAAACACATGGTATGTGTATTAATCTGATGAAGCTGCCTTATTAAGTCCCACTGCCTGGACAGCCTCAAAAGCAGGCCAGCCCTGGGGACTGGAAGGCTGAGCGGAAGGTGTTGGCGAAGCTGGTTTCCTCTGAGGGCAGTGAGGGAGAATCCCTTAATGCCTCTCTGGCTTCTGGTGGATGCTGGTGATCTTTGGTGTTCCTAGACTTCCAGATGCATCACCCGACTCTGCCTTCATGTTCGCCAGGCATTCTGCTTGTGTGCATGCCTGTGCCACCTGCCCCCTTCCATAAGGACACCAGTCACACTGGATTGTGGGGCCCACCCTACTCCAGAGTGACCTCATCTTAGCTGGTTCTGCAACAACCTCATTTTCGAATAAAGTCACATTCCAAAGCACTGGGGTTTAGGATGTCAACATTTGAATTTTGTGAGGTCTAGGGGAACACAATTCAACCCATAACAGCATGTTAGATGACAGTAAGGGAAGATCTTCTGAGGCTGAAGTTAGGAAGCCTGTCCTCAACATTCACACTCACAGTGTTGGCCTTTGTGTTGGCCTTTATCTTGTACTCTAGCGAAAAGAGACATCGCAGTGAAGTCCAACAATAACTTCTTCATGTTTTAATCAAAAGTGAACTAGCTAAGTCATTTAATATGAAATAGAAAACAAAAGAACTCAGTTAAGGTAAAAGGAATGGCAGAAAACAGGGAAATGAAGGTGAAAAGGCAAAGATAAAATACAAACAAGAAGAAACAGTGATGAGGTTGTTTTGGGAACAGCTTGACCCAACAGGTCAGTGTTTGTGATATGATGGATTCCTAGTATTCATGGCATTAATCCTACGCTTAATACACAAGAGAAACAAGGGTGCAGCTGTTGGTGTGACTGGGGAGATGTTTCTGTTTATTGTGAGCCCCTCCCTTCTTGGCCTGAAATGGGCACTTTCTCTGGAGTTGCAGGCTTTACCAATAGGACAGGCAGCTCACGGTATGGCCCAGCCAGCAAACCTGCCCCAGCCCAATTCAGGATCAGCTCCCCATGGATCTGGCTCTAGGTGTGCAGCGTGTCCCCTTAAAGGCCAAGGGGTCATTTAGAGCAGCAATCCCCAACTTTTTTTTGGCACCAAGGACTGGTTTTGTGGGAGACAATTGTTCCATGGACGAGGAGGCAAGGCTGAGGATGGTTTCGGGATGAAACTGTTCCACCTCAGATCATCAGGAGGGAGTTAGATTTTCATGAAGAGTGCACAACCTGAATGCCTTGCATGCGCAGTTAACAGTAGGATTTACTCTCCTATGGGAATTTAATGCCACTGTTGACCTGACAGGAGGCAGAGCTCAGGCTCACTCACCCACCGCTCACCTCCTGCAGTGTGACCTGATTCCCAACAGGCCATGGACTGTTATGGCCTGGGGGTTGGGGACCGCTGATTTAGAGGACAGTCAGTCTGAGCATGGGCTGGAAATGGGGAGGCCAAAATGTCTCGTTCTGTGGTTAAAGTGCAAGTGATTTTACTAGCTATCTCATCTGCTAGAGTAAAAATCTTCAGTTTCCAGAGACTCTTTCACTGTTTATATTTAGTAGCAGACGTCAGAAGGCATAAAAATACATGATAAATGCTATTTAGTTGAGCAAGCTGGGTTTACAGGCTGTACTACCTGCAGATAACCACATCTGCTGTACAATATGTGCCTTGAATAGATATCCCCTGAGACCCTGAAATGGGTGTCTTTGTTGGAAAAAGACAGCTGATTCACAGACAGAGTAAAAATAAGCCACAATCAAGGTTTGATAAAGAAAGTAGCAGCCCCTTTACTTCATCATTTGGTATTTATGGTTTTGCTCAAAGTATTTTTAGGGGTACCCCTTCTAGTTCCCGCTAATCCCCTTGCCAACACTAGCACCTTTAAAATAAGCTACTAATACTGAGCCAGCTCATTCATGCAGCTTCAGGCAGGAGCCAGACAGTGGTGATTTCTTTCTTCAGACCAGGGTCCTCACAGAACCACACTTCCTCTCTCCCGATGTGTTTCAGGGGTAAAGTGGATGCGCGTGCTTTGGGTGTTTTTCAGACCTCAGTCTGTGTTTGTCAAGTATGGCATCATGGAGTCCTCCATGACTAGACAGATGGTCTAGTGTATATTTCACAATTTATGTTTTATATGCTATTCACATAAAAAGCTCTGAATTGGGAGACTTGAACACCTCCTGTCACTTTTATACTTGCGTGTAAAAGATATCTCAGATTTTTTTCTAGTATCAGACATTTTTGTTTAAAAAGTTTATTGTGTATGATGACATTTCCAGAATTAAAAGCTTTTGTATGCATTCTATTTATTCTTAGAAAAAGGTCATACACTGTTAGACCTTGGCTGACAAGAAGAAATTTAGCATTAAATTGCAGTGTGTTTCAAGTCAAATGTTTTAATGCTACAACTTCTGAAATGTAGAATAATTTTAAACAAATACTTGATTACCTACATCGTGCTGGATAAGAATTTAGCTACAATATTATTCTGTTGTGTCCTTTTATGTATTACAAAAATGTTCATTCCTATCAGCAATTTTAATACTGAAAACCAGAAAAAATATATCCCATTATAAGAAAAATCTCATTTATTAAAATTAAAACTTATCACTCAGGTTCACTAGAGGTGGCAGTTTGCAATACAAAAAAAGGCTTTTGTGAAAAAATGTCTTCAGGGAGTAGATCTCTTAGGTGTTAATTACTTCATTCAACAAATCTTGGTTGAGCATCTACCATGAACTGACATTTGTAATTATGTGGCAGAAATGAATGTAGAGAAGTGGAAGGGAAGAGAGAATCATCAGGAGCTGTGGCAAGTTAGGATCAGTTGGAAATGAAGATTATATCTTCTTAAAATTATCGTGTATGGTTAAGAAAACTAAGTGTTTTAATGGGCAAAAATTATATATGGAATGGTGTGAAAATATAACTGATTAGAATTCAACCTACAACTTTCTAAGAACATTTCTGTAGAATAAATGATGAACATCCTTTAATAATTCAGGAGAATCACAGTGTGAGAATAAATGAAAGCCTGTGATTGTATCTCAGTCATGAACAGGAAAATTGACCTGGGGCATAAACATGACTGCTCCAGAAAGTGTTGTATCTTCTAAAAATGCTCAGATTTCTACTTCTAACAATTACAGCAACAATGATTTCACGTCTGTTAGTCAGACGATTTTAATCTGCAAAAGGTTAAATGTTTGACAGTTACTTGTTCTCACATACGGATTAGCTGCTTGGAGTTTAACCTTTAGATGTGCTTACACAACCATGCTTTACAATTTTTTTTTTTTTGTATAAAACCCACCCAAACAGAAACTTGCAACTAGGAATACAGAAATCCAGGAGACACTTTTTTCACTTGATATAAATTGCTCCCTTTACCTCCCTTCTTCCTTTCTGTCTAGGGGTATCTTAACACTCACCCTAATGTATAGAAGTAACTTCACAATTAAAGAACTGAAGCCATTTTCAGAGATATAAATGTCAGGACAGGATGATTCTTCCACATTGCCTTCCAGGATTTTAAATGAGTGAGTGTAGCTGCATGATACAGAGAAGAGACATGGGATCTTTCATCTTTACCTTAAAATGGGGAGACAAATATGAATTTTAAATTTCGTTGAGTAAGGAGTTTATATCTGGAGCTTCTGATTATTACAAAAGAGCAAAAAATCATAGGCTTTCTATTAACTACATTCAAGTTTTAAATGCATGTTGATACATTAATTTTAAGGTATTATTCGTATAGATAAGGCATTTGAGTCAACTGATTCAAATTATATTGTATCAGATTTCTTTCTGATTTTGTGTTGCTTGAGGAAAAAGACAGGATTAAAAAAACAGGCAAGAAAACAGGAGATAAACATTAACTCTATGTAAGCCATACTATCCTCATTTTTAATCAGTGAGGGCTCTTAACCTTGATCATATCCTGCAGAAAACCTTTTTTAAAGGGACTATGACTATTTTCTAGGTAGAGGCATCATACTAGGTATTTTACATGTTATCTTATTTAAATATCTCCATGACTCATTAGCAAAAACTATCATGTTTCCTATTCTACAAATGAATTCATAGGCTAAAAATGTTTATTGGTGGTTGCCCAAATTGGACTGCTAGCAACTAATGGGAAGCTTTTAAAAAATGGACATTTCTGGATCTCCCTCTGGAGGGTAAGATTTTGAAGTGCTGGGGTATAGATCTGAGTATCTGGTTAAGTAGTTTCCCCAGTTAATTCTAATAAACACCTAGGTTTGGAGGTCACACTTGCTTGAAAGAGCCACTCAGTATCACACAGTTAAAAAAAAAAATGATGGAAATCCATCCATGTTCCTGTAAAGGGCATGATTTTGTTCTTTTAGTGGCCTATTGGAGGGTGGAGGGTAGGAGGAGGGAGAGGATAAAAAAATTAACTTGAGGGTACCAGGCTTAACACCTGGGTGACAAGATAATCTGTTCAACACACCCCCGTGATACAAGTTTACCTATATAAAAAACCTGCACATGTACCCCTAAACTTCAAATAAAACTTAATAAAAGGTTTGGTTACCATCTAAGGACAAAAATAAACCCCAAAGTGATAGAACCAAGGTTGGGACTCAGTTCTGTGTGACTCTACATCTCGTAATCTGGAAGTGACTGTCATGAGGACCTTGAAAATCACCTTCAAATCCCAACGGTTGAAAGAATCCTAGCATTTATCTTGTCCATCATCTTTCCAAATGCGAGATTTCCCTCACAGCATCCTCAATGGTGGGTCTCGGAGCCCCATCTGGAAGCAATTCAGAGGAGATGAGCCTCCGAGTATTCCTTGCCATGGGCGAGCAGTCCTAATTATTAGCAAGCCCTGCTCTACTCTGGGTACCTGTGTTCCTGCCAGACACTAGTTTTGCCCTCTGGAGCTGTCCAGAATAAGTCAAGTTCTTTTTTTGCATGACAGCCTTTGGGCTATTTTAAAGAAACCCATCCTCTTGCAACCGAGGCTTTTCTACTTTAGGATAATTGTGTAAGGTGGCAAGTTCACATCTACTTGCACCCTCCTGAAAGAGAAATCCCAACACAGCCTCAACAAACAACCATGATATCAACCACGAAAGCATCCCAGCTCATCAGAAACCGTGTACTATGGCTGTTTCTCACAGTATCGGATTGTTTCTTAGCCTCCCTGGATCTCCCAGTTAATTTTCTTTGTTTTCTGTATTTCTTAGCACCCTGTATCAAAATTAGGACACTTGCTCCCTGTTTAAAACACACATTTAAACTTTGTCAGAAAAGATCACTCATAGTTCAGGTCAAAGCTATGAAGAAATTCGAAGAACATGAACTTAGAGCATTAAGAGAGAAGTTAGTTGTGCTGAAGTGAGCTGGTGTCTCAATTCCACCTAGCTTGTGATCTTGCGGCCTTCGGCGGTACAACGAGGCCAGGCTTTTACAGAACAAACTGTTCCTGAACAGTTTCTCCACTGTATTAAAAGCAAACATATTTTTTTCTCCTATATTGAACCCTTCAGCCTTTTGTGTTTAAACTATTTCTCACTTGTTTGAACTATTTTTTCTGGAACAAACATTTATTATAGGCAGTGTAAATAACAGCTGGCACTCTGTTTGTGTTGACTTTTGTATGTATCTTCTGGGCTGTTGTTTAGTTAGAAGAGAGTTTGGAGACCCAGATTCATGTCTCTACCTTGTTACCAGTTTAGAGCTTAGATAAGTCTTTTAATTTTCTGGGCCAAAGTTCTCTTGTGAAATAGGGATAATAAGTACCCTTGCCCTACCTCGTGGAGAGGGATGTTAAAAATATGGGCTAGTCTTAAGATATCTAGAAAAATGTGCCACAGAAAATAGCATGCTAGTGTGCATTATTAATTGACATTATTATTAATACCACTGTTGGCTTATCAGTGGAATTTAGACTAGCATGCTGTTTAGCTAAAATTTTTGTTACTGTTGCCGTTAGTTTAGACAGGGTGGAATTATCAAAAATATTAACCAGAAAACTCTGACCCTTCAGGGAACAGACTGATCACTCAGAAAGGATTCTTTTAATTGACTTCAGATGCACTTTGAGAAGGGCACATGTTTGCACACATGTGCACACTCACATCTGTATGCTTGGTTCATTTGTTCTCAGAAAGGAAACAGATAAGAGGCACTTCCCGTTGTAGATTATTCTGCTCCTTCCTTTGGCTGTAGATTGGACTGGAAGAAATAAGCTTTTTAAATCCTTCTGGGATGAAAGGGGTTTAGGATTATCTGTCTGCCTTTTGAACAACACCCTCCCCCCCCTTTTTAAAAAACTGTATGAACAGATCTTAATGTGTACTAGGTAAGAGGGAATGAATTATGGGTAAGATGGTTTAGATGAAGATACAAGTCCAGGAATCGCAGTTGCACGTGATCATGAGCGTGTTTCCTTCAGGGCATAACCCTGGAGTTGAAATGTGAATCAAGTGACATTTTCTGCAAGTTCTGTTTGTAGAAGCGCACAGACTTTTGTGAGGTTCTCCAAATATCTGGCCTCTGTTGTCCTCTTTAAAATGTGAGTACAGTATTGCACAGTTCTCCTCTAGTTTACCTTGCAGAGGTGCTGCACGGGTTAATTAACAGATTACTAGCAAATGCTTTGAAAATCAAAAGGTCCTTAGAAACAATCAGCATTGTTTGGTTCTCATTTGGAATGAGTAGAAAGAATATCTTATTTCTTCAAAGCAATGTATAACTAAGATGGAAGAGAGAATGGTCCTCTTGCAGTGATACTAACTACTGTGTTCTGATGCACTACTTATGTTGTATTATCGTGCTGTTGTACAAGTGAAGAAATAAATGGGACCTCACTGGGTCTGCCAGAACCTCACTGCTGCAGAGCATTACAAACACATTAAAGTGTAATTGACATCGAGTAGCTGTATGTCTACAATATGCCAATTAGAATATTTAGCTGTGCAATAAAAGAGGAGTTAATAAAACACATTTAAGAAATGGAAAATAAGATTAGAAGTGACATTTTGGCCCTTATTCAAGTGGCAGGGAACAGAAGAGGGTGTGGAAACCAAGCTCAGCTCAGTTCCCTGTGTCTTCATTCGCCACTGGCTCGTTCATTACCAAATGTCTGAAGATATTCAGATATCACCCCTTCCTCCAAAGTACTCTACTCATCATTTGATTCAGTACTATTTTATAGTTTAATGTCATATGGAAATTTTAGAATTCAACTTCAAAGTAAACAGTAAAATGAGTTAAAATTACAGTTCATGGATTTCTTGCTGGCTTTTTATTTGTAAGACAAATTGCATAGAGTTTCTACTTTCTTCCCCTCAAAACTCACAACCCCAAAAATATCTGGTGGAGAGGGGGCTTTTCTTTCAACCACGAGTGAACTACTGTTTAGCAACATTGACTACAAATGTGCTTCTTGGGAATTTCACCACTATATAATTGCCTTCTTCATTTCTTTTCTTGCTTAACTAGTGTATATAATCACTGATTTATAAGTGTGAGCTGTAATAATGTCAGCTGTCTGCTGGCATGATTGGAGAACTTATTATGAAATGAAGTTAATTTTATATCTTCTTTTCTTGGAAACTCTTTTATACTTAATTTTAAGCAGATAAGTGACATAAAAGACCAAACTACTTGAAGATAATGCATTTAGAAATTGCTGATTGATGAGCTTATGCTTATCTAATTTTGTTTTAAAAAGATCCTAATATATCTTTTGAGAATAGATTTTTGAGCGGAAGAGCAAAACTAGTATAGGTGGATAAGATACCAGCAAAAGAAAAATGGAAGGGTTCTGTTTCTCTCATCCAAAAATTATTGTAACATTAATCCTAGAATTCTTGTTTTAGTCATGGTTGTCAGTTGTGGAAAATATTATTTAGCTTAATAGTTTTGCTTAAAATAAATGTTTGTGTTTTAAGCAAAACAGTTTATGTTGTAAAAGGGTAACAGCTACATTTTATGCATCTCTTTTTGCTGGATTTTCTTTTAGAGATAATGATCTTTAGGGCTGTTTCCTATAAATATGCATATCATTCTTGTGTTTCTGCTTAAATGCATGCATGTGTAAGAAGCAGTGAATTTGATTAACTTTATTAACAATAAATAATGAAGTGTACTCTTTTATGTTAACCCTTATTTTATTGTGTATCAGCCTTTAGACATTTGGCTATCTAGACAAGCAATCATTTATATCCTTTTAAAAATATTTATTGCTCCTTTGACTAATTACTTTTTATATGACTTAAAGCCTTTTGTATTGATACCATTTGTTAAAACACAGCCAGAAGCAGTCAGAGCAGTCTCATTTTTCAAAAATTTAGTGTCATTTTTATAGACAAATAACACTTGTAAATGATGGATAATAGCTAGCAGGATGCTGCATGGTATAAAATGTGCATGAATTATATTTTCTGGAAGTTAGAAGGTTAACTTGTCTATGAACTAATTGAAAAGCTTTATGGTAAATGGAAAGTGCTGTGTGCACATTATCGACATGACTTAAACGAGCTGAAAAAGGGATTTTCCTTCCCTTGGGTATTATTCATTATCTCCTCCCCTTTTCTGGCTAGCTGATATATATGGAGAGTATCTGATCATAATGAATCTATAGAATTTACAAAAAAGAGAACAGCATATATGCTTTTCACAACGAGTTGGCAATTAATACTTTGCATATTAGAAATGGGAGGGAGGTAAGTGCAGACATTGAAATTATCATTGCATGATGATATATTTTTGCATTTGCCAAGTCCATGTTTATCAAGATGACAGTGGTTTCTGGACCTGGGAAAACAAATGGTGGGAGATAGACTTGGTTTCTTCTGCGGCTTGAAGTGTAGACATAACAGGACTTTATCAGAGGCTTTTTGTTGAGGAAGGCTAACTCATATGTCTTTCTTCCTACATTGCACAGTTAAGTTGAAAACACACCATCTTAATTTAGTAGCAAGTCAGATATCCAGTTGAGAATATTAATATGTTAATGAGAACTTCAGAAACTTCACTTACTCAAAAGTAAGACTTCCCTTGCCCATGGAAGATGACACTAAACCGACCTCCTCCCACATGATCTAGATGGATGCCTACAGATTCTCTCTATCCTCTCCCCACCCACTCTAGCTACTCTTTCTCTTTGAGTGAACGCTGGGGAGAAAAGGAGTAGAGGAGGGGAAGGTGATGCTAAGAAAAAGAAAGGATTTCTCACTGGGTCTGGTCACATGCTGGCTTTGTTATTTAACATCTGTTTTCTTTGTCATTGATGTTTATCAGTTTTATGACAATTGCCTAGACTGGATTTCTTTTTATTTACCCTGATTAGTATATCTGTGGATTCATGTCTTTTAACATTCCTGTAAACATCTCAGTTATCTCCTTACATACCCCCCTTCTTATTTCCTTTCTATTCTTTTCTCCTAGGTCTCTGATGAGACATATTATGGACCTTCTCATTGTATTCTCCATCTGGGTTAACATTTCTTTATATTTTTCATTTTTTTGTCTTACCTTTTTTTGTATTGCCTTTTAGATAATTTCTTCATTTCTTTCTTCCAATTCACTAATTCTGTTTTTTGCTTTGACTAAATGCTGTATAATCTTGCTAGCAGTTTTTTTAATTTCAATATAGTTTTTATTTAAAAATTTTTTAGTTTGTTCTTTTCAAATCTGCCTTGTCATCTTTTTAAAAAAAATTGTAAAATACACTTAACATTCAATTCACCATCTTTGCCACTTTTAAGTGTACACAGTTTAGTTAATATTAAGTACATTCATATTGTTATGCAGCCAATCTCCACAGCTCTTTTTAGTTTGCAAAGCAAAAACTGCCTGTTCGTTTTTGATAGTCACTTGTTGCTTGCTTGTTTTTGTGATTCTGTCTTTTGCTTCTTTAGCTTTTCATATGTAGTTATTTTACAGTCAATATTTGGTTAACTGAAGCATCTGAAGTCCCTAGGACTTCACATCTGTTCTTTGTTGTTTCTTTAGTCTCTCGCTTCTGATACTGTTTCATTTCCCTGTCTGCTTAGTAAACCTTAATTGCTAGCTCATACTTGGTTGATCCTAATCTGTAGAAAAAGTCTTGGGGCCTAAGTCAAGGATGCTTTTCTCAGAGTATTTGCTTTTGCTTTTTCCAGTAGCCATTGAGGGGGTGCTGCTGTCCTGAGACCATTCCATTGCCTTCCAGATGCTGCCATGTAACCCAGGAGTTTTAGTTTAGTTCTCACACCCAGCCATAGAGCTGAGGCCCAGCCTCCCAGAGGTCACGCGAGATCACCACGTGCCCTCACAGGACCCTTCCCCTTTCTGAAGCTCACTGCCCAGGGATTTTTTGGTTCTGTTTGTTCCTTTTCTTTTTTGCCCTCGTAGACATTTTTTAAAATTTCTTCTGAATCCAACAAAACAAGAATTTTTAAAATTCAGATGCTTGTTTTACAGTAGAACAGTAAGACTATTAGTCTGTTGTACTTCTGGAAGCCTGAGCTGGTTTTAAAGGGTCTTTCACATGGGCACTCCATGTGCTCCTCTGCTGGGCCCCACCAGCTCAGCCGCCTTGCTCAGGTAGCCTTGCTCTTCTCCCATGTTGCTCACAGCTTCTGATTTTGAGGTCTGCCTCATCTAGACCCTGCTGGGTCCATCTGACCCCTTGGAAGAAGTCTCTAGGGCAGGATAACCTTGGTTGACATCCTTATCATAAATTTTACATCTGGAAATTAAATTGCCTTTCCTCCACTTCAGAGGGAGAATGGGGTACAGGTCCTTCAGAGTGCAATTTTAGCTAGCCTGTATCTTTTAGCCATGTACCAGCTGCCAATTCATCAGTCCTCCGAAATTCTAGGGAAATTATATCAAGTGCTGTGTATTTCTGCTTTGAAGTTTCTCTCAGTGGATTTGAGAGTAGGCATCCTGCCCACTGTGCTACCAAACTATTTGGTGTTGGTGGAGGGGATCATAACACAGCAGTTTTTTCCCCCCTCAGAGAAAAACAGAATTCTCTCTTGATTTCTGTTGTTCACTCAGAGTGGGTAAGGATTATAAAAAAAATCATGAAACTAGTTATGACACATTAACTTTGAAAAGCTCCTTTGCAAGAGACTGGCACCTCACTTTGGAAATTTGTATTTGTTGTTTCTTGGTACTTATTTGAAACTTCCAGTTTAATACCTGTCCATACAAACATAGGCAGCATGTATTGCCTCCATCATGGGATAGTTTTTTCTTCTTTCTCTAACTGGTTGTTTGTAAACATCATCTAGAATGGAATGGACTTCTCTGTTTCCATGCTGGCCAGTTGTTTCCCTTTTTCATTATCTTGGAGATAGTACTTCTTACCCCCTGTAATTCTGAGACATAAAGATGATCTGGAAGCCATTACAGCTACTGCAGAGTCGCCAACAACAGGGCAGGGCCTTACGCTGTCACTTGGCATGTTGTTTTATTTTTTAATGCCGTATGAATTAACTATCGTAAAAAAATGAGATGGAGATTAACTCTCCATTCCTATAGTGTGGGGTGCACTTTGGGACTTAGCTCCAAAAAGCACAGTAGGGCAAGGAGAGAAAGGAATGTAGAGGTGGAGAAACCTGGCACACAGTTCCTCTGCCTGGTGATCAGTTCACATTGACCATGTCACACATTGACAGGATGTGGTGAGAAGGGTGTTTCACCTCTGTGACCTGAAAAACCCGTAATCTTGTCTACTGATGAGTGAGAAAAGCATCAGTCAAACCCACGTGGAGGGATGTTCTACCAAATGCCTGACAGTGCTTCTCAAGACTGTCAACATCATCAAAAACAAGGGATGTCTGAGCGTAGTGTCACCGACCAGGCCAGGCAAAGGAGCCACGACCTTTAAACATAATGGGACGGGATCCTGGAATAGAAAAGGACATTAGGGGAAAAAAGTGAAATCCAAGGAAAGTGTAGCATGTAGTTAATAGTATCTTACCAGTGTTGCTTCCTTTGTTGTGACAGATGTGCTTAGTAATGTCAGTGGTAACAACAGAGTTAACCAAGTGAGGGGTGCACGGAGGGTGAGGGGTATACAGGGGTTCTCTGCACTACCTTTGTAATGTTTCTGTACCTCTAAATCTAAAACTATTGTAAAATTCTGTTTAAGTAGAATTTTAAAATATTTTTAAATGTAATTATTTAAGCCATTTCTCTAATAGCTCAGAGAACTGATACATATCTATAGTTTTATCTGTATTTCAGCAACACCTGTGACCATCTTTCAGAAGGGATGAGAAATTGTGGTGGAAAAGCCCAGTCAAGCAGGTGGCACTTAGCACAGTGGTTAAGACATAGCCTTTGGGACCAAAATGACTGGCTTTGAAGCCCTATTTTGTTTCTTTTAGCTTTGTGACCTCAGGCAAGCTGACATTCCTATGCTTCAGTATCTCTGCCTGTAAGATGGTCAGCCTATGTTGAGTGACTAATGAGGTAACACTTGTAAAGCTTATCTGGCATGGGCTACACCTGTGTTGTAGCACCAGGACCTTCACTGTTTTTTTTTCCAACCTCTTCAAGTGACTATAAAGGTGACAAGTTTGTGGATAACACAAAGCTGAGCAAGTTCCTATGAAATTACCTGTTCTCGGAGGCTGGGGTTGAACCAAAGGAGGATGGAGGGTGTGTTTCCCACATGAGTTGGGAGTGACTCCTTGAAGTGTGTGTGTGGAACCCTTTTGGTGCTCTCTAACTGCACATTAGTGGATCAGAAGAATACACGTAGTCATAGGTATTTTGTGTTTGTTACACAAAACCATATCTGTGATCTTGAGGACATGCATCATGACTGCCAACATCAAAGCCTGTTCTTTAGATCCTGCTGTGTTTCATGCCAGATAAATTTTCACTGTGCTCTTTCAAAAGCACTTCCAGGGTCTCTCTGCCAGATCCTGGAAGTGGTCATCTTCCACTCCTGGCAGCTGGGTTCTTGGCTGACTCTTTGTCCAGATGGGAGCACTGACGTGGCCTCTGAATCAAAATTAGTCCTTTTTTTCCCATTGTGCCTTTGCTAACTTGCCTTGGATTTAGAAGAAATGAGGACATGCCCTTTTTGGGCAACAAAACAACAGCAGCTTTATTCAGATATAATTCACATAACCGTACACCTCATCTATATAAAGCATACAATTCAACGGCTTTAGTATATTTACAGAGTTGTGGAACCATCACCACAATTTTAGAATATCTTCACGACCCTACCAGTAAACTCTTACCAGTGGTGTATGAGGGTTCCAGTTTCTCCATAGTCTAAGACTTTTTACTATTTGTCTTTTTGATATAGGCATCCTAATGCTACATGTGTGGTGGCGTCTCATTTTGGTTTTGATTTGCATTTCTCTATTGACTGAAGATGTTGAGCACCTTTTCATGTGTTTATTTGCCATTTGTTTATCTTCTTTAGAGAAATGTCTATTGAGATCCCTTGCTCTTTTTTTTTGTTTGTTTTTTTGTAAATGGAGTCCCACTCTGTTGCCCAGGCTGGAGTGCAGTGGCGTGATCTTGGCTCACTGCAGCCTTTGCCTCCCAGGTACAAGCTCTTCTCCTGCCTCAGTCTCCTGAGTAGCTGTGATTACAGGCACTCACCACCATGTATGGATTTTTGTATTTTTAGTAGAGATGGGGTTTCACCATGTTGGCCAGGCTGGTTTTGAACTCCTGACCTCAAGTGATCCACATCCCTTGGCCTCCCAAAGTGCTGGGATTATAGGCGTGAGCCATCGCACCTGGCTGAGATGCTTTGCTCATTTTAAAATAGGTTTTCTTTTTATTATTGAGTTGTATTTGGTGTATATTTCAGGTACAAGTCCCTTATCAGATACATGAATTACAGATACTCTCTCCCATTCTGTGTGTATCTTTTCACTTTTTTGATAATGGTTTTAGTTTTGATGTAAACTTTTTTCTTTTGTACTTGTACTTTTGATGTCATATCTAAGAAGATTTTGCTAATCAAGGACTATATTTTCTAAGAGTTTTATAGTTTTAGCTCTTACATTTAGGTCTGTGATTTATTTTGAGTTAATTTTTGTTTATGGTACAAGGAAGGGATTTCTTGCATTCCTGCTAAGTGGTCTGTAATTTTGGTAGAGGCTATACAGTGAGTATACATGACTAGTCAACAACAAAAAAAGGCTTTGATACTGAGTGCCTAATGAGCTACCCTGGCCAGACCATCGAACCTATGTTGCTGTTTCATCATTCAAAATTGCTAATTAAAGGTCAGCTGTTCACTTAACCAACAAGGTTATATATTTTTTTCCTAAAATGTATGTAAATATTATTTTTACTTTTTTTCTTGGAGGCTTTTTATTTTTAACTGTGTCTAAAAAACTAGTTTGGAGCATGTTCAGTAAAAAAATACATGTAGCATGGTATGTCTGAAAGAGCATGAACTTAGAGTGCAGAAGACCTGTGGGAAATCTGGTACCTTCCATTTACTAGTTATGTTCCTTGGGGACGTGCTTCCTCTGAGCCTCAATTTCCAGCAAAATTGATGAGAGGAATCCATGAAATCATGCTTATGAAATGCCTAGTATGCCATTTATTGGATATCTTAGTTACTCAGTAAAGGTTACTGTTTTTATAGTTGATACTAAAACTGCAGCCGTCACTCGTTTTTTCTCCTGTGTGGTCCTTTTATGATGCCCATATGTGAATATGCCTTGGGTCAGTCTTTTTCTCAGAAAGTTAATGTCGTTTTGTTTTCTAGCTAGGGTGATTTACTCAAGCTATTTGAGAGTTGCAGTCTCCTAAGTTTTCAGAGTGAGTTCCCAAGAGAACCATGAAGGATAATAGTTTATCTTGATTCCAGGAAAGACAGTTGCTGAGGGATTCATGGAATACATGTTTGCATTTCTTTCCAGAGTGGCTCACAAATTATGTTGGTTATAAATGCCGGTTGCTTCTTTGCCAGCAAAGAAACTTCCTTGGAGTATTTCAGCTTTCTAGTGAAGACAAAGATTTCTTTGACAAGATGGGAAAGACTTTACAAGATTGTGGGGAGGTAGCATTGCGTTTAAACCAACAGGAAGAAATTGGTGAGAAAAAAAGATGTGACATTCAGAAAAGGAAGGACAAACTGCACCAATAGAGAGCCACAGATTCTATGCTGCTGTGGAGGGGTTAAGGGAGTTAATAACACTGGTAGTAATACTGGTAATGATAATTGGTCTTGAGCATTTGTCATGTGATATGTGTAAATGCCATGTGTTTTAATCATGCATTTAGTCATTGAATAGGCACAGAGATTCCAGCGAGCAGAGGTGAGAGTTGAAGAGATTGAATAATTCTGTGGTCATATAGCTAGTAAATGGTAGGCCCAGGATATGAATTCTTTGTGGCTAGAGGTTTTTTTTCTTTTTTTTTTTTGAGACAGAGTCTCGCTCTGTCACCCAGGCTGGAGTGCAGTGGTACAATCTTAACTCACTGCAGTCTTTGCCTCCTGGGTTCCAGTGATTCTCCTGCCTCAGCCTCCTGAGTAGCTGGGATTACAGGCGCCTGCCACCACACCCGGCTAATTTTTGTATTTTTAGTAGAGATGGGGTTTCACCATGTTGGCCAGGCTGGTCTCAAACTCCTGACCTCAGGTAATCCGCCCATCTCGGCCTCCCAGAGTTCTGGGATTACAGGCATGAGCCACTGCGTCTGACCCAGTGTGGCTGAAGTTTTCAATAGAAATTGTTTTCTCTTTTTCTTGAGTGTGGGAGATCTGAGACCCCATCAGTCCTATGGAGTGCTTTACCATTTCTTTAGCTTTACCTAGGGAACCAGCTGTTCAAAAAACCAGACACTTTTCAGAGTAAAGAGGCCTTTATTCGTACCCCGTGGCAGACAGTATATACCAGAGTGCCCCAGGCGAACCAGAAAGTGTGGTTGCCTGTAGATAAGAGTTTTAAAACAGTACTATTTGGAGCTCTATCCACAAAAGAGGATATAGCCTTATTTAGAACAGATGGTATAGAGTAAACAAATGACATGGAGAAAACAGAACTGTTCAACTTCTATTTTGATTTTATCATCTTTATCAGGAAAAATGATCTTTAAGTTGGAAAGGGTAGAATAAACATGGTTAGCAGATATTAAAACCCAAGATAGAAGAGATAATGAGAATGGCTAAAAAATGCCTTTACGTCTCCTGGGCACGGACGGAACTTGCAGATGTGATTGCGGAACCACTTGAGATAATATTTTGTGAATCAAGGAGAATAGGATACCAGAAGATTGTAAATGATTTCAACAAACATGTCCCTGTTTTCAAGGGGGAAAGCATGGTTTAGAAACTACAGAGGGGTGAGCTTAAGTCAGTTTCTGAGGAATTCTAGAAGCAATATTAAGCAGATGTTTGTGAACATATAATAAGGCAGCAGTGAGTAATGGGAGACAGAAAGGATACTCTACGAACAAGTCTTTTTCTTGTTTAGATGGGATCGTTCATCTGATACATGAAGGGAATGCCAGATAGAGAGTGAATATTGATTTCAGCCGGCCACTTTGAGAGTCTCTGGTGTCACAGACAAGATGGAGAAATGTGACTAGGGTGATAATACAGTTTGATGAGTTTATGTTTATATTTGCTGCCACAACCATTGTGTGTGTTTATTTATTTATTATTTATTTATTTTTTGAGACAGGGTCTTACTCTGTTGCCCAGGCTAGAGTGCGTGATCATAGCCTCATTGTAACCTTGAGCTCCTGGCCTCAAGCAATCCTTCCTCCTTGGACTCTCAAAGCTCTGGGATTATAGGTGTGAGCCACTGTGCCGGGCCCACAACCATTTTTAAACTGGGTGATGAATGGATTGATCAACTAACTATAGCCTCTGGGACAAAAATGGCCTGTTATTTGTTTTTATAAATAAAGCTTTATTGGAACACAGTTGTGCCCATTTGTTTATGTATTATTTATGGCTGCTTTCATGCTACAGTAGCAGAGCTGAACAGTTGCTTTGGAGACCATTTGGCCCATGAAGCCTATAATATTTGCTTTCTGGCTCTTTAACAGACAAAGTTTGTTGAACTCTGGCCTAGACAGAACACTTGTTCTCAGCCTGCTATACATTAGAATCACGTAAAGCATTCTTACTAATGCCCAGGCATCTTTTCTCTCTAGCCCCTCCAACTAAATCAGAATCTGAGGTTAAGCGTGGCTTTTTATTTTTTTTAAGATTCCTGGGTGATTGTAATGTGAAGTCGGAGCTGGAGACCACTGGCCAGGAGGGAGACTGTTAGTGGGGAGTGCAGCAAGGGACCGGGCCCCATCTCATATTTTCTATGAGGGTTAATGATGTACTGTGTAATCCAATCTCTGGATGACACAGAGGGAGAGGTGGACATGGCTATTTAGATGACAGGGTAAGAACTATAAAATTTGTGGCCCTAAGGCAACAAGATGATGTTGGTATAGTAAAAAATGTAAAGGCCTCCCCTTATGTACTAAAAAGTCTCTTGCAGAAATATCAGGTGGTGATTTGGCCATACCCAGTGAAATGCAAGTGAAAATGAATTAAGGGTTAACTGCAGAGTCATTATTAGCCAACAGTATGTGATATCCAGGAAACCCAAAATGAGACAAAACCAACAATAACAACCAAGACAATCTCAGCGTATATTAACATAATTACACTGAAAGCAAGGATAAAATTTCTACTGTATCTGCTCAGGTCAAATCTCACCCGTTGGAGAAATGCTCTTTGCAGGTGAGAATGCACTGGTTCAGCTTTGGAGTCACCTGGGGTAGTGCTTCCCAAAAAACTGACCTCTATTCTCTAGAGAGCAGGGTGAGCTGCCACAGTGGGTAGTGTGGCCTTGTCTCTGAGAGATGTGCAAGGAGGGATCAGATGGCCATTTGGTAGGGGTTAGAAATGAATGTTCACCTTGGGGATTGTATTAGGATTCTCTAGGGAAACAGAACCAATAGGATGGATGGAAAACAATATATGTTAAGCCTTATGATAAGGAATTGGCTCATGTGATTGTGGATGTCGACAAGTTCCAAGATCTGCAGAATGAGTCGGCATGCTTGAGATGCAGGAGAGCCAGTGGTGTGAGTTCCAGTTGAAAGGCTGTCAGGCTTGAGACCTATGAAAAGCCAGTGTTTCATTTTGAGTCCCAAAACAGGGAAAAACTGATGTTGCAGCTCAAGGCAGTCAGGCAGAAAGAGAATCTCTTACTCTAGGAGGGTCTGCCTTTTGGTTCTATTCAGGCTTTCTGCTCGTTGGCTGGGGCTTACCCATGTTGGGGAGGGCAACCTACTTTACTCACACTGAAATGTTACTTCTCTCCAGAAACAGCCAGAATAATGTTTGACTAAATGTCTGGCACCCCATGGCCCAGCCAAGTTGACACATAAAATCAGCTGTCACAGTGATCATCTAATGTAACTTCTTCATTCTGAGGATGAGAAAACAGAGTCTCAGAGGATGTAAGTTTCCTAAGGTCCTCCCGCTTGGTCAGTGGCCAAGGTAGTTCTAATCATCCTAGAGCTACTGTGTTCTTCCTGCCACACTGTTTAGTAGATGTAGAGGTTGTGTTAATAATCTCTGCGGCCCTCTCCAGTCCTCAGAATTAGACTGACTGTTAAAAGAAATGGAAGATGTCGTTTTTCAGAAGGAGGTGCCTTAAACAGGATGGAGAACTGCAGTTCACTGGGAGTGTGGTGCTTGATTTTGAGGAGACCATCACCTAGATACAGAGGGGTCAGTGTAAACCCAGTTGATGTCCATTGTCTTATGTACTCGGATTCTGAGCTCTTCCTTTTAAACACAGACACTCTTCAGGCCCCTTCAGAGCCCCAAATACTACTTAATCCTTTAATGCTGTTGCTGTCAAGAGGATGAGGAAGAGGGATGTCAGGCAGATTTCAGGCTGGCGTGCGTAATTAGATGAGTGCAGGGCCACCATCCAAAGCTCTGTGGGGGAGTTCCCTTTGTACTCTCTGCATATGGTCTCATGTTGCGTCAGCAGATGATTCAGCCAGAAAGATGAAGACACTCAAAGGGACACTTCTTCTGGATATGGCTCATCATAATAGGCTACGCCCCACCCTCTGTCAAAGACGATTCTAGATGCTTCTAATACATTATTTTTCCTGGTCTAAAAGACAGCTGCAAGCTACACATTATCATCCCCATTCCATAAATGAGAAGACTGAGCTCTGGATGTGTTTTCTTCACATTGGAGGAAAATGATATTAATTGACAGGTCCACGTTTCTAATGTAATGCCCCAGTGTGTTTTCACACTCTTGGCACTGGGGTATAACTCTTGTTTTAGGAAGCAAGAATACAGTTATTAGAAGACCACTCTCAGAGTCAACTCTCAGGTACTGTCAAACGGCAATATTTGAAATTCCACGGTGGCTAACATGCTGACACCCAACACAGTTCAAGTGTTGTATAAATAAAGTCAACAGGCTGACTTTTGAGGAAAACATAATTTTTCAACTTCTGCCAAGAGGAAGATAATTGATGATAAAAGGTAAACATAAATGACTTTTTGATTACCTGTTGTTTTAGATTACCTTAGCTTTTCTTCATCATTACTGCAAAGCCTTCAAAGCTATGCAAAGTAAACTCTCAGGATCAATTTCCCCCTCTCCACTTCCCCTCTTGTCACATTTCCCCACACCTTTTAACAGAAGCCGTGCTCTTGGGGAAGTCAGGAATTAGTTGCTTCACTTTGTAATTATTACAAGTGTGTTAAACAAAATCACTGATAAGAGCCTCACATGCCGCAGGTGCGCATGCCTGAGCTCGTACTGCAGAAGGCGGCTGGGCTGGAGGAAGCATGAGCAGGTGCAGTGGTCTGTCCCACCCTGCCCCACCCTTCCCCTGCAGGAGTCCTCATTAGTGAATGGGCTGAGAGTGGCCTGGGCAGTGTTCTGTCTGGACATACGGATACATTATTTTTAGGCTCTAAAACAGTATGATTTGGCAAATGGACCTGCCAAGTTGAATCACAATTTCTAAACCCAAGAGCATTTCCTGGGTTCCTCTGGAGCAGTTCTTTTGTTTGGGTAGGGGAGGAGTGGAGGCAGACCCTGGACATAGAGTCGGGACAAGGAGTGTAGGCGGTGTGACAGTTTGCTTTAATATGGGGTTCTTATGGATCCATTCTAAGTCAGGGTAGTCCTAGAAGGCAGAATATGGTCAGCTCCAGGTAAGTCCCAAGCATACTGGATCATTGCCCTTCCATAAATCCATGTTGTAGAAGGGATGGGATGGGGGACAAGGTAGAAGATCTGGAGCTACTTCTGCCTTTTTCTTTGTAACTTCACAATGGAAGTTTTGTGGATTTTTGAAAACACAAATAAAAATCTTAATCGTATTCTTTCTCCTATTAAATGAATTTTAATGCTGCAATTTTAAAATGAATTGAGTGGCATGGCTGCTCATCCCTGGATTAAAGTTCTTTGGTAAAACAAATTTAATTCATACGTGAAGTACAAAATAAACAAACATGAAAATAGCACACCAATGAGGGAAGGAAATGAAGACTTCATACAGCAAGCTCGGGTCTGTTGTCTGTTTCCTTCCTCTCCCCATCTTCTGCAGTCCTCCTCCCAAGCCTGTGATGAACATCCTGAGGCTCTTTGACAATCTATTTGTGTTTTTTGTTGAATGCATCTCAGGTCTTGAAGACTCACACGCTAGAGAAGTATTGATTGCATTTAAGGGTCCATTACTTAGGTAAACCAAATAATGTAACTGATCTTGGCTTTAATTGATCAAATCTCTCCCACAGTGTTGGAAAGATTGTAATCTAATTATTCTGGTTCCTGGTTTCTAAGGTGAAGGTTACATTTTGCTGAAACTTAGCCTGCTTCAGTAACCTTCTCTGGGCTGTCCCTTCTTGAAACACACAGATAGTGTGTGTCGTACATCTGTGAACTCAGAAGTACACACACAGATGGACACTTATCTGTCCATGTAGAGCCCCCGTGAGTTTTAATTTAGACTCTATATTGGCAGTAGGTAAGAAATGTGAGCCATGCTAGTTTTTTCATCTTAACTTTTTACAGCTTGGGAAAGGGGAGTAGCAAGATGATCCTGTCTAATCAGGTTCAATACCAGCCTCTCTTGTTTCTCCTAACAAGCTTGGCCTCATCCTAATTCTTTCCTTTTCTGGAGATAGAAGATCTATTTTGAGCCTCAGAACATTGCAAGTGCAGTATGTTTGAAGACTGAGTTGAAAGCTACTGAGCTGCTGATTTATCTGCGGATTGGCTCCCCTGTTAACTAGTTCTTCATGGAAGCGCCTCGACATCTTCCTGGGAGCTGTTGCATGGGCTCAGCTCAGATTCTCCAGCTCTCTTTCAAAATACCCCTTTACCTCCTTTATTAGGGCTTTTCTACTCCAGGGGTTAAAATCTAGGGCTAGGCTGGGAGTGGGTGCACTTTTAAACAAAGGGGCTTGATATCTGCCCTAACCAGCAGGATAAACACATTTAAAGACGACTACCTGAATGACTATTTGAGGTGGAAGAAATGGGCTCTGCCATGGGGAGAAATCAGGAATCTAGTAAATAACTTCCTCAGCATTCCTAAAAATGACATAGGGTGCTGGAAAGCTTTATGTCAGTCATGGGGATTAGCGGAGAGCATGCTGGGCAGTTTCTCTGTCTGGGTAGGGGAGGATGGGAGACAGGAAACCTGGAATGTGGCATTCTTCTGGCAGGTCTTTCTGCAGGACTGTTTGCTTGTTGGCTGTTACTATACGTTAGTCAACAGCAGCATCCCCAGAAGAGGTTGTCAGCATCAGCTGCATGGAAATTGGTGCGTCAGTCAAGCCCATCTGCATCTGCAGGAGCAGTGTGGAAATGTGAAGCAGGGACTGCTGGGAGATGAGGGGTAATGATCTGCCCTTTATGGTGCTCGGGGATTCTTTTGGTCAGAAAAAAATCCTACATGCACTGATATTTACTTTCCTTTAAGAAAGTATGTTTTGCAAGTACACAGTGCTGTGTAATAGACCTTATAAAGGATCCTAAAATTGAAATACTCTGCAGTTACAGCTTTTCTAGACAACAAGTACAAGAACTCTCACCTAAGCTGGCAAGATACATGTGTCTTTTTACAAGAAACATCTTGGCTGCTCTGTGACATGGATTCTTTCTGGGATCTAAGAACAAAGAATACTCAGTCCAGGAGTTTAAGACTACAGTTAGCTATGATCATGCCACTGTACTCTAGCCTGGGTGACAGAGCAAGACCCGCTCCCAAAAATAAAAAATTAGTAAAATAAAACATAAGAATGTTTATGTGATAGTGTGAAGAACGTGCTTCATGGGAATGTTGTGACTAAATATTTTGAGAGACAGCCATGAAGCCATTTGCAGGCGTAACTGTGATTTTTTTTTCCAAGTTGGAGTATTGATTGCTCTGTCATCCAGGCTGGAGTGCAATGGCATGATTTTGGCTCACTGCAACCTCCACCTCCTGGGTTCAAGTGATTCTCCTGCCTCAGCCTCCTATGTAGCTGGGAGTATAGGCATGTGGCACCATGCCTGGCTAATTTTTGTATTTTTTGTAGAGATGGGGGTTCACCATGTTGGCCAGGCTGATCTTGAACTCTTGACCTCGTGATCTTCCCACATCAGCCTCCCAAAGTGCTGGGATTACAGGCGTGAGCCATCGAGCCCAGCCGCATAACCACCATTTTAATGGGTTTAGCATTAATGCTAGAAAGCTTACATTCAGAGTAGGGCAGTAATGTTTCTTGAAGGTTGGGTATAAGATGCTGTATGAGGAGTACTCTTAGTTTGGCCTCCCACTCTGCCCATTGGATTATTTGTATTTTCCTAACTGTGATTTTTAAAAATTTCAAGTATATAAAAAAGTTGAAAAACATGTTGCCATGGAGATGGGGGAATACTCATCACCCCCATTCACTAGCCATTCTGCCATGCTTGCTTGATACTCACTTTATTTTCTGAACATTTGAAAGACTCTTTCAGGTCATGGCAATTCATCCCTAAACATTTCTAGTATAACTCCTAAGACTTGTTTATTCTTTCTTTTTTTTTTTACTTTTTTTTTTTTTTTTTTTTAGTAGAGATGGGGTTTCACCATGTTGGCGGGGATGGTCTTGATCTCTTGACCTTGTGATCTGCCCACCTTGGCCTCCTAAAGTGCTGGAGTAACAGGTGTGAGCCACCACTGCCGGCCAAGACTTGTTTATTCTTTTACACAGCCTATTGCCATTAAAACATCAGGAAATTTTAACCTCAATATAATAATATCTAGTGGCCAGTCCATATTAAAATTTCCCCAATTATCTTAGTAATTTTTCTTATGGCCGTTATTTTCTGAAGTCTGAAATCTAGCCAGAGATCACACATGATGTTTAGTTGTCACATCTCGTTAGCCTCATTTAAAATCTATAATAGTCCTCCAGGTTTTTCAAAGTCTTTTTGTGACACGTAGCATCTTGAAAAGTCCAGGCTAGTTCTTGTGGAATGTCCCCCAATCCCAGTTGTTTCCTCCTGTAAGATGCAAGGATATCCCATCAAGACAGAGTGGCCTTCCCCTGTGGCACCACAGGAAGTACACGGTGTCAGTCTGTCCCTTTTGTGGTGATGTGTGGTCACATGAATAAGGCAGTGGCCGCCAGATTTCTCTGTGCTGTCAGGTTCTGTTTTCCTTTTGTGGTTAAGGTGCTTGTGGGGTGATCTTTTGAGACCGGTGAATATCCTATTCCTAGCAGTCTTTCCCAGAATGATCTTTGCCTGAATTGTTTATTGCTTTGGTAGTTACTGTGCCCCAATATTTGACAAAAACAAAAGGCAGTTGTACTTTGGAAGCCAGAGAAATGACTCCAGAGAGGAAAAAAGCCACGTCTTTTTAAATTTAATAAAACAGTTTGCTTTTTATATATTAAAGTAAGATTTATAAATTTGTAAGCGTGCATATCAATAGGATTTGATAAAATAGGATTTGAAATTTATGAGTGTGAATATCAATAAAGAAATTCTGTAATTTTGTAGATTTTTAAAGATTGTGCTTATACATTTCTACATTTTGCACACCGTATCTTAAAATTTGCATTAAAAATTTCCAGAGCTGCATTCTTTTTATGTGTTACTCTAGAGCTGAATTCTTAATTATTTTGAGTTATTAATTATTTTGGTAATTATTGCAATATTTGGAACAAAAACAGGAAATGCTCTAAACTCATGAGTGAAAGATTTCCTTATAGATATCTCTCTGTAGAAATATCATCCAAGGAATTTATGAAACACTGAAAGAATCTGTTGTGTTTTGTAAGCAGTACTCATTTGAGAAATTGCTCTTGATAAATAGGTTTCACTAATTAAATCATACACTTCTATAGTACATTACATATAAAACTAGACTAGGAAATAAATATAATTAAAGTAAACATGCCCTTCTAATTAGTAATTGTTTCTGCCATTTTAAGCAAATTTCAGAGTCACAGAGAGCTGCTCCACTATAAACCTAATAATGAAGCTTGTGATAACAGGTGTAAATTAACACAATGGGAAACATTTACACTGTAACATGCTAAATTAAAAATGACATTAACAAGTCCCATTTTCAAATTCTCTATAATTAACATTTGTTCAACCCAGAGATGAGTAAGTGCAGTACAACGGTAAATGTCTTTATTTATAGCTTAGGGTATTTGTCAGGCGTTATCTTTGTTAAATTGTAAACAACTGAGATGCATTCCTTCTTAAAATATGTCATGTTTATATAATCTTAGACAGTTCTGACAAAGGGTGAGACGTGATATTTATTGGTGCTGTTATTGTGGGTATTCTGCAGGTATGCCACCAGAACAGCTTAGATTGGGGGTAGGGCTTGACATGAAATACCGAGAGTGGGTTGAGTACGGAGATACGCAGGTACAATGGCAGTAACATCTACGGCATGATAAAATATTAGGATTCCCTTGAGTGTTCCCCTCATTGCACATATGCGCTTCTAAGTGCCTTGAATCTGTGTTTGTTTCTGCAAATAAATATTATCTTAAAGGCTTTCTTTTATGGTGCTAGTTAATATAAGCTAGAAAGCAGAGAACAGAGGAAACAGCTTTGTAGCATAATTTGTCACAGAGGACATGATGTTTCACTCCTTACAGAGAATTTCATCAGTACACTAATGGTTGAATAAGGAACTGAAGCATTACTGCATTGCTAAACATTGGCTTAGAGCTAATTGTTTACTTTTCTTAACTCAAGATTTTAATTACTCTAATTGTATCTTTTTAAAAAAATTGTTGAGAATACATACTATGGATTATTTTTTTGAATAATTAAAAATGTTTTCAAGTTGTATTTAGATTGTTTGGAGTTTATCCTCGTGATGGAGGATGGTAATGTGATAAGGACAGGTCTGTGTTGTGCCCTTGAGAATGGTAAGACTCCGCATTTACCGAATTTTGGAGCTCACAGTCCCCTTGGGGAGATAGAAAAATAAATCAGTGATTGCATTCATCTTCTGTCACCACTATGAGAGAGCCAAGGAACAAATGGAAGGACTGTCTAAATAATGGAATAATGTAGTAGTGACAAATACTATAAGAAGTTCAGTGTTTTAAATAAAGTACATGAGCACGCGTTAAAGGAAGAGTTACTAGTCTGCGGGGCATGTGGCTCAGCATTGCTCAAGAGTGCTTTTAGTGATGGTGGAGAGGCCCTAGATCTGAACCGTCCAGCATGGGTGCCACTGGCTCCACTGGCTGTCGAGACTGAGAAACTGAGCTTATCATTTAACTTAATTTTAATAAATTTATATTCAAATGCCGTATGTGGTTAGTGGCTGTTGTAGTGGAAAGTGTAGATCTGTATTTTTAAAGTCTTATGCTTAAAATCATTATTTCAAGATTTTTTTTTTTTTTTGCTGTTAAGAAAAGTCATAGATTCGTTTTCACCCTGAGAAATTCTATTCTGAAATTGTTTCAAATCCACTGAGTTTAGACAGTTGAAGTTTCTTTGTCAAGGTTTCAGTGTGATGAAATAAAGGCACTTAGTTGTGTCTCTGACTGCAGGCAGACTCCTGCCCTCACTTTTTCACAGCCATCAGTCAAGGGGGATGGTGCCTGCTCAAGATGCCTGGCTGAGAGTGTGTGGGAGTCTGGTTGGAGCCGAGCTTTTATATATTCATATATTTTATTTAGCTTTGACCAAAAAGTGAACATAAAAACTGAGTCATGGCAATGAAAACTAACAGATAATTTATATAAAATAAATCTTGATATGACTAACATTGGTCGAACACGACATGTGATTTTTTTACTCCTTAGAAGCCCCTTGTGAGGTAAATAGAATCCTTCCCTCACATTTTCTAGATGGGAAACTGGAAGTGCCAGGAGATGAAGTGAGGGAACTCAGCAGTGAGAGGATCTAGACTGCAGCCCAGTCTGACAGTGCCAGTCGAAACCTAGTTTTCCAACGAGGACCGCTTTCCCGTCCCTTCCTCTCCTCTTTTCCCTCTTTTCCCTGCAGCTTCACACCTACCACTTACTGAATGTTTACTCAAGAGGCATTGTGGTTTAATGGTTTGAGACCATGGACTCTGGTATCAGATTTCTAGGTTTGAATCCTGTTGTTACTGCTGGCTAGCTGTGGGGTTGGACACATTACAGGACCTCTCTTGTGCCTCATTCCATTTGTGTGTGTAGCATTATAGAGTAGGTATAGGATAATGTAACCGTAGCCATTGTCAGGATCATTGTCTGCACCAGCTAAGTACATGCCTTGCATACATTATTAATTCCGTTATCCCTGTTTTACAGATCAAGAAAGGTTTCCTTTGAAGGTTGAGTTACTTGCCTTAGATCATGTGATCAGCGGGTGGTAGAGTATCCTTGGAACCCAGGAGTGTGTGCTGTTGACCCTTAAACAGCTTAGGGGCTAGAGGTACCAACCCTCGTGCAGTCAAAAATTCACATAGAACTTTTGACTTCCCAAAGACTCAAGTATGAATAGCTTCATGTTGACAGGAACCCTTACCAATAACATAAACAGTTGATTAACACATATTTTGTATGTTATGTGTATTATATAATATGTACTGTATAATATATGATAGATATTATTCTTAACAATAAAGTAAGCTAGAGAAAAATTGTTATTCAGAAAATCACAAGGAAAAGAAAATATGTTTACTATTCATTAAGCGGAAGTAGATCATCTTAAAGGTCTTCATCCTTTCCGTCTTCCCATGGAGTATATTGTCTGAGGAGGAGGAGGAAGAGGAAGGGTTGGCCTTGCTGTCTCAGGACTAGCAGGGGTGGGAAAGATGGAGGAAGGGGAAAGGGAGGCAGAAGAGACAGGCACATTTGCTGTAATTTTTATTGAACAAAAATCTACATGTAAGTGGACCCGTGGAGTTTTTTAAACCCGTGTTGTTTAAGGATCAGCTGTATTTTTGAAAGCCCTCACTTAAAATAATAAATATTCATTGATTCCCTTAAGGGGGAAGATTTGAGGCAGTTCTTAGCAGAGTATCTGACATAGGGTGAGAACTCAGCCATGGCAACTGCTGTTCTTATTAAGAAGTACATTTGCCTACAGTTGATTGGCTGTTTTCTGTGCCTCTTAGAGGCAGAACAAGAATAAAAGAGCGCCGGTGAATATGCAACTGTTGCCGGCGGATAGTAACTGTGGCACTCAGCTGCACCCTAGCTCATTTGCGTAGTCTTCTGAGTAACCTGACAGTCTTCTCTGACTAACACTGGTCACTTGATTAAAGAAAACAGCCAGCTCCTCACCCTCTTCCCCTTCCCCACCTCTGTTGCCATGGCCAGTCGCCCTCCCCTTCCTTTTGCTTCCCTTTCTGACCAGCCATATCCCTGAGTTTCACCAGGGAGGCTGGGTGGGCTGAGGAGGTGCTTCCGAGGCTCTCTTCATAAGATTGAAACAATGCTCTGGGCTGAGGCTCTTCTTCCTAAAGCAGATTGCTGTCTTGTCCACGTACCCCAAGCTTGTTCCCATCTTTCTCTTTACATCTGTTTCCCTGCTTCAGACAGTGGTCTGACTTGCTGGACAGTGAGGCAGCTGTGGAGTATCCTCTGTGTTTAGAAACAGTACTGTCCATTGAGAGGCCTCATCAGACATCCCCCATATTTGGTGGGGACTCTCAATGGACAGTACTGTTTCATTTTTCTTTGGCATATCTATGGATTATTTTAAAGACTATAAACCTGTTAATTACTCCAAAGTAAATCTCAGAGGTCAACCTGGGGCCATTGATATGTTTACTATATTGAAGGTTCAGTTGATTGCCATGCTGATCATTCACTGGCAAGTGAACCGGAAAGCATCCGAAGGAAAAAAAGTATGATAGTATGCCTTTCTATATATTGCCCGGGGAAGTTTATTTTATTTTTAGCTGTTGGCTACTGCAGTAGGACAGGAAAGTCAACTTAGGTGTTGAGAATGAAAAACAGCTTGAAAAAAGACAATGAGGTTTATTGCACTCCATGACTTGGGTAGACTGATGGAAGGGGGTGGTGAGAAGGAGTTATTCTGAATACATGCAGTGTTTTCATTTAGAGATGCAGAAGTTTTCTCTTTATTTGTATCTTAGTGGACAATGACAGATGAAAACAGAAAGAGCTACTTCCCTCAAAACACGTAGCTGTGCATGAATACATGGAGTGAGCTGTTTTCCATGAGAGGGGATCCTGCTTGGTGCTGAGAGGGTAGAATGGAGGATGCAGGTCCTGCCCTTCAGGCATCCCTGGTATAAGTGAGAACTCTGCCATCCTGAAGTAGGATAAAGTGCAGAAGAGGTCAAGACAGTGGCACACCACACTCACAACTCCTCCACGTGTTCATTCCTGGCTCCGTGGGTAGATCGGCTGGGAAGGAAACTGCCGAGGTGAGCTCTAATTACCAGAGATGGAGATGCTCAGGTGCAGGCTGCCTAATTACAAAAGCTCAGAACACATATGCTCTCAGGGGGCCCACCAGGGTTAAAGAGACTAAAAAAATAATTTTGGCTGCAAATTTAAATGAGGATGAACACCACGAGGAACTTCATATGCAGAAATGGAGTCCTGGCTTTCTTAAAAAAATAAAAACACTAATGCCTCAACAACAACTACAACAGAACCCCTTTGGGTTTATTATTTCAAGCCAGGTCATGCTAGTTTCACAAGAGTTTGTGAAAATGGATGCACATGAATAGAGCCTTTTAAAAGCTCAGAATTAAGGAGAAAGATTTCACAGTTGATAGTTCGATAGATGGCAGTCATAAAACAATTGCTTTTTGTTGTATATATTGGTTAAAAAAGTTTTATTTTCTAATGTCCTGCATTATGAAACTTTTTTTAATGCAGCAATTTTTTTCCTTCATCTATGTTCAATTTCCCAGAAGATAAAACTTTCAAGTGCAGTGAAACTATTTTGCATCTTTTTCAATATTACAGTCTCCCCGTATATGGAATTCATTTTGCATGGCCTCAGACCAAATATTTCCAAATCCCATCCTTATATATAGCAAAGCCATGTATTTTGTTCATGCCTTCAAGCCTGGGAGTAACACAGTTTTGCTGTCAGAAGAAGATGGTTGCTGAGGCAAGTGGGAACAGGCATCCTGCACCATGCCGTCTCACCTGCCCTTCCCGATTGGAGCTGAGGCCACAGGGTTTTTCACCGCCAAATTGATATGCTTTTGAACGAAGCATCTGGTTCTTTGGCAGCTCCACAGGAGTAATCTTGGTCGTTGGAGAGTTTCTCCTGCATCTATCACATAGTTTAGTTATTGAAAGGGTTCCTGGCATTTTCACGTCCCAGTTTCTGGGCATAGGAATGTGAAAAAGCTGAAGTCTGTTTGCACTTGCAAAGCCTCTCTGAAATTTGTAGGGCTAAAAAAAAAAATTCTTTGTGTTAAAAAAAATTTTTTTTTTCTGGATTGTTTCTTACCTGCATCCATGGATGATTTTTCAACTATTTAAGTTTCATACTCATGTATCTGGTATTTATGCTAAGAGAGAAACATCAGTAAGACTTATAGACAAGTAGTCTTTGAAAGTATTCACTAAGAAAGCTAAAATAACATTTTAACCTTTTCTTAGTTTAAGAATTGCAAAATTCAGCAGTATTTATTGAGCAACTCTGATGTTCTAGGCATTTAGGTGCCATACCATGGACCATGTTAGAAAGTTCATAAAGTTCCTCATTCTCAAATCTCAGAGAGCTTTCCCAGCCTAGGTCATTAGCATTTCCATATGACTTGTCTTGACTTAATACTTTATTCACATTTGATATATTCGACTAACTTTGATTCTTTAATCATAATTCAGTATGCAGCTGTTAATGATTCTTCTGTGTTTCTTGGCTGTTTGTCCACTTGTTTCTCAATCATAAGCTCTAAGCAGGTGGGCTGCCATGTCTTTAACGTGCTTTAGCCACCTTCTAGCACAGCATTCATCTGTGTAACAAACGTTTATGGTAGACCTATTGTGTGCCAGACATAGTTCTAGACCTTGCAGTGGAAGCAAACTGCTTTCTTGTTGGAGCTTATATTTTTGTGGTCCAGATAATCAGAAAAAAAACCTAATATATTTCTGATTGCAGTATATTTATGCTCTAGAGAAAATGAAGTGAGTGCCGGGAGCATAATGGTGATTGCAGGTGAAAGGCAGCACTCATGGGGGCAGCTGTGGAGGGCCCTCTGTGGGGTGACATTTGACCTGAGATCGGAGAGTTAACTACTACACAGAGGTTTTGGGAGAAAGCCTTTCAAACAAAGAAAACAGCGGGGACAAGGGCCTTTCTCCTAGCTGTTTCAAGGGACAAAGAACAAAGGAAGAAGGCCAGTGTGGCAGGGCAGAATGAGTGATGGTGGGGCTGGGCCGGGGGCTGGAGAGATTGGGATGAAGTGGGGGTGGTAGAGATGGGCTCGGAGAACCTTGGAGGTGATGTGAGGATGTGAGAGGTTGGATGTTGGATAAATGTTTATACTAAATGCATAGGTCAGCTATGTAGGGTTTAAAGCTGGGGGAAATGTGATTTTATTAATGATACAGGATTATTCAATAAATACCATTAAGATAGTAGTATTGAAAGTTTGTGTGTAATTACATGTAATAATAATCTGTGTACTTGTGATGATGCAAATATCTCTTCTATATGTTTGGTTGAAAGCTAAAAGAAATGTTTTATGCAAAATGAGTGAATTATATCTCTCCCTGTTTCTAACAGTTTAATATTAATCATTTGGAGAAGATATTTGCAGTTTTATCTATGTGTGGGCATAAATTGTTCATCTGAGTAGGGCATGCCAATTTTACCTGAGGTCTCGTCTTAATTTTGATTGTGTATCCCTTGTGGCTACATGCCAAAATATGACATACCAGCATTAGGCCAACCTGGATTTAATGACTAGGAAACCGTGGAATTTATATGATTTGGGGGCATGTGGGGGCTTTTCTAATGCCGATTCCAAGAATAAGTGGCATAGAGGTTATTTGATTAATTGGACAAGCATAAACTCTAGCTCAGCTTCCTGCCTGTCATCTGAACACAAACCACTGAAGATTAGGTGACTTAGTACTCCAGAATTAAAATCATAATATTTCTTTTCCTGTTAACAGACTATTTTACTTAGCATTACACTGTCTTTTAGGCAAGCATTCACTGTGCCCCTGCATGTGTAATCTTTACTTAAGAGTGAGGAATTTTCCAAGGTATATGTTGAAAACACTGTGCTCCCTGAAGTCCAGCTATGGTTGAAACCATACCTTTGCAATGAGGCCCATTTAGTAGCTCCCATTTGAACCCATCTATCACTTTAGTGGAGGTGGAGAGTGTCATATGCTCAGAAGGCTCTTACTAAACTCCTTTGCTGAGATGTTATTTGTAGAGCCATCAGTCAGACACAGATCTCATCCTTGTGAGGTTATTCATTTGTGCATGGGTTTTGGCTCTGCATTGGCTTGCTTGGGAAGACCCAGAGACCTGGATCACAGCTTAACTTTCATGGTGATGAAACACAGGCAGTAACCTGATAATGGCTTGACTGTGAGCCCCAGTGCCACCTGACCCACTGGGATGATAGGCATCATGGCCTTCTTGGAGGGTGCAACCAAGTGGGGCTGTCTCCTCTAAGATATCTGTCCTCTCGCTGCTCAGCGTAACTTCCTAGCCAGTCTAAAACCACACCGCCTCCCCAAGCCCTAAAGCTGTGTTTTCTAACACTGCTTTCACTTGTGATGGTCCATGAGAAAATCTTTGAAAGAAATAGCAAGCCTGTCGGTAGCAGGGGAATGAAGCAGGTGTGCCAGAACCCTGGTTCTGCCTTACTTTCATAGGCAAGTGACCTGACATCAGCCCTGGTTGTTGCGTCAACATCCTGCTCTCATCAGGAGTTCATGGTGGCCCTCTGATGTAACTGATTAAAAAAAAACAGGATATTTTCGTTTCTCTTTTTGCTAATGATTAGAAAAGGAACCCATGATCTCGTTTTCCCTCTGCCTCTTACTGAGAAGAGCGTGGTCTCTAGGAACATTTGGAGCTTTTGAAACTCAATGATGTTTATTGGCTGAATTAGTAAAATAATTGCACCTCAGCTGGTTTGAACCCTTTCCTGGAGCAAAGTAGTACTGCAGTCATTGGGTTGGAAGTCTCTGTTTGTGTGGAATACTGTTTAGGGACTCAGGAGAGATGGAATTCCAAATACTATGTCACGTTTTCTTTCAGGAAGGAGATTGCAGTCTAACAGGGTAAATTGTAAGCAATAATTGTCATATTAATAACACTGGCTGAGGAGGGGAGACTTCTTGTGAAAGAGCGTGGAGGGTCGAGAAAAGGGGGCAAAAGTATGGGTCATTCAGTTTGATGAAATTCCAGTTAGGAAGCATGGCACACATAGTTATTCAGTTTGCAGTGGTCCTTAATGCTGAGGCAGATGATTGCAAGACTGAGATAGTGAGTCTGCATTGGAGATTTATGAGAAAGAACAATTAAGAGGAAAACACAGTTTAACATACCTTTATCTCCTGAGGCTAGGCATTGAGCTCCATGCTGGGGACAGCAAAGAGGAATTCCTGTCCTAGAGAACAATGGAAAATTAGTCTGTACTGAATGTGAGCATGAGGTGCCTGGAACAAGGAAGAAGCAACAGGCAATCACCTCAGGGACTGTTTCCAAGAAGAGGGGACCTTTCAGAAGAGCCAACTAGTAAGTGGGATGTGGCAGGGAGAAGAGGAATTTCAATCAAAGTTAGAAAGTGAATGAAAGTGTGTGGACGTAAAGAAACATGACCCATTAGGGGAGCTGGCCCGGACATCAAAAATGTGGACAAATGTGGGAGAGTAACTATGGGAAGAACTAATAAGGGAGACAGGTTAGATCACCGGCCAAGGAGGAGGGCTTTTTTTTTTTTTTTAAAGAGGGGGTCTCGCTTTGCCTTCCAGGCTGGAGTGTAATGGTACCATCATAGCTCACTGCAGCCTTGACTCCTGGGCTCAAGTGATCTTCTTGCCTCAACCTCGTAAGTAGCAGAGACTAGAGGCACAAGCCAGCATGCCTGGCTATTTTTTTGTTTTTGTAAAGATGGAGTCTCACTGTGTTACCCAGGTTGATCTCGAACTCCTAGGCTTAAGCAATCCTTCTGTCCAGGCCTTCCAAAGTCTTGAGACTATAGGCTGGAGCCACTGTGCTCTGCCCAAGGGGACCTTTTATGTTTATGCCAAGAGTTCTGGATATCAGATCTGGTAGAAAACACTTGAAGGACTGTGAATTCGATAGTATAGCTCTTGGGGAAGCCATTGTAGGTTTTTGAGGATGAAAGTGACATAGTGAAGGCAGTATTTCACTTATCTACAAAAATTTTAGACACTGCTGTAAAACTTTTTTCTCATTATAAAAGTAAAATAGATTAATTCCAGAAAAATTCAAAAGTAGGAAAACTATAAAGAAAATAGGCTGGGGCATGATGGCTTGCACCTGTAATCCCAGCACTTTGAGAGGCCAAGGCGGGTGTATCACCTGACATCAGGAGTTCGAGACCAGCCTGGCCAGCATAGAAACCCCATTGCTACTAAAAATACAAAAAATTAGCCATGCATGGTGGGGGACACCTGTAATCCCAGCTGCTTGGGAGGCTGAGGCAGGAGAATCACTTGAACCTGGGACGTGGAGGTTGCGGTGAGCCAAGATAGTGCCACTGCACTCCAGCCTGGGAGACGAGGGAGACTCCGTCTAAAAAAAAGAAGAAGAAAATAAATATGCTGCATAGTCCCCTGACCCATAGATACAAATTAAATTATTTAAATGCTTCGTTATATGGCACTTTTTATGCATATATGTGTCACGGGTAACGTCATGGGGAGATTTTGGACCCATGCCCAGCCTTTGTCCCCTCAACTGCAAGCCACATGATGTCTTTTACTCACCCTCTTCTATATTTGTAAAATATATAAGAAATAAAATCAAAGCTCTCTTTGTGTTATTAGCTCACAAAATCATTGAGATTGTTTACACTTTGTCTTTGTGTAAAAGACTTTTTGATCTGTGCAGCCCTTCCCTTTTTAATAGGTGAACCTTTTTTTTTTTTTCAGTTTGAGGGAAATATAAGACAACTTGATTGTTGCTGGAAGGCTGGTATCCCAAAGTGAATTGGCTTGGGGTCCAGGTTGCTCATGTGGTTTTAGTCTGCAGGAGTAAGACCAGATGACGACTTTAGCCCTTAGCGTGGTGGGGAAGCAGGTGGGGCTTATATGTGCCAGCCCAGCCGAGATGCCCTTTGGCACCTCCTGCGTATCTTTCTCTTAGACTTCATTGCAGGAGACTGATGGCTACAGTGTCTTCACTTTCTCCTCTTCCCTTAATGGCCTGATGAGGACTTCTCGGGTGCAAGGAAATAAAGCCTAGAGTTTTCTAATTTGAAATAATAATTGACTTTGAAAATTTTTCTTTTACTATTGTCATTTCAGAGGCTGCAAAAATCTAAATCCAATAATTCCAAAACAAAACTAAAAACACAAAAACACTCAAGATTGAAGTTCAGAGTACTATCCTTGACCTTCTCACTGATTTATACATATGTATAAATCTATATGTGAGATAAATAACATCAAAGCTATGTGTGAGTGTGTATATACATATATATACACACTCATACATGTGTGTATAAAATATGTGTTTTCCTGTTTGGCCCTTTCACCCATGTTCAGATTATACCATATATAAAGGCTGTATAAAGTTTTGACTCTTACATTTTCAATAGTATTGTAAGTATTATTAAATATCATATTTTTCTTGAAAACACATTTGTAAACTAACTTACATAAATATGCCGTAACTTGTTTAACTATTTTTCCATTGGACATTGAGATTTTTTCTTCTAATATTTTGGCTGTTACATGAGCATGTGCATGTGCTATGGTGAACATTCTTGTGCAGAAATCATTGCACCCATCACTGTTGGTTTTCTTAATAACAGTTTTTAACAATAGAATTACTGATTAGAGGACATGAGCTTTCAGAACACTTTTGATATATTGCCAAATTTCCCTTCAGAAGGATTTTACCTGTTTGGCTGTCACCAGGAGCACATGAGACCTCCTGCTGCTCTGCACAGTTGTCTTTAGGTTATTGAGGTATTTAGGTTATTGAGGTCTTTAGGTTATTGAGAACTTTTTAGTTCTTTGCCTATTTGGTAGGTAAAAATGGTATTTCCTTATTTGTTTTTTTCTTTTCTTTTTTTTTTTTTTGAAGGGGGTGGATTATCAGTAGGCTGCTGCTTTTGTACACGTTTGGCTACTCTCTTGCTCTCTCAAACTCTCTTGCTCTCTTGCGCTCTCTCTCTCTCTCTTTTCCCCCACCCCTTCTCTCTCCCCAGCTACTTCCCCAATGCTCCCCTCTTTCCCTCCCTCTCTCTGCTTCTCCCTACCCCATAACTTACTATTCACATCCTAACTCATATTTCTCTGATTTTCAACCATTTTCATTTCTAAGAGCTCTTCATATATATATCATGAGACTACTGCCCCTTCTCTTATATGTCATATTTCTTTTTTCCTAGTTAGTCTTAATCTTATAACTTTGTGGTAATTATAGATGTGTAGAAGTGTATCTCATTGCACGATCAAATATATCCATTTTTTTTTTTACATTCTCTCTCATTGCTTTAATGATTAGGAATGCCAGCCCCTGCCTTTCCTTTTCGTTTTTTAATGGCTTCATTTAAAAATAATTATTCTTTAATTCATCGGAATTCATATTTTAATACAAGGTAGGAATAAAATATATTTTTTCCAAGTATTTTACCTATTATTCTAAAATTTAAAAGTGAGTTGATTGAAACACCCACTTTTCTTCATGGATTTGTAATTATATGAAGTTAGGTTTTAGAAAAGTTGGTAAGATACAAATGGGTGCTAGGGTAACATGTAGGCAATGCTAAAATTATTAAGTAGAAGTCCCTGAGGTGGCTGGGAAAGTGCTAGCACATTGTGAGCAGGGTGGTGCCATCATGTTAGTGAGGAAATTCATGAGGGAGACTGTTGCCAGGTAAGACTTAGAGAAAGTCTTTTTTTTTTAAGCACTGTATTTTTCAGAGCTTGGCACACACTTTTAGATTTTGGTTAGAACCATATCAATTTTCTCTCTCAGTGAGTTGAACACCCTTTTAAGCCAAAGGTAGATTTAGGGATTCAAGGGACAGAGAAGAAATCTGGGCTTTTCAAGGCCATGTTCCTTGAAGTAGCCTCATTGCTTCCACCACCCCCAATTCGAAGAATACTTTTTTACTTACAAGTGTACCTTTGTAACAGACTTTATCAGATAACTTTTATATCTGCTAGTTCTTTCAGCAACCCGATGTAAAAGGCATGCATTGCCTTACTGTGTGCCTGTTTTTAAAGATTTGGAAACTTAAACCCGAAGATGTTAAGTGCTTAAGGTCATATACATCCTATGTATTCTCTTGTTCTTTCATTGAGTAAATACTCATTGAGGGTTCACAGTATTGCAAACACTGCTAGGTACTGAGGATATAGATGAAAAGAAAGTTTTTGCTCTTCAACTGCTTAAGTAAACTAAAAGACAGAGCTGGAACTAAAGCCCATATCCCAGACTCCAAGTAGTGCTCTTTCTGTTACACCATACTTTGTGGTATCTGTTCCCATGTGCTTCTTGGCTGAGGCTGGTCAAAAAAGTTAGAAGGTTGCTTCAGCTATAAGAATCTGATGGTCATCCTTAGTTCACTGAAGAGTCATCATACTCTGCAGCAATCATTTTTGTTCATCCTTGGGATGTCTGCTTGCTCCTGTTGAGTAAGTGTGATTTATTCACCCTTGGAAGCTCCTTGCACACCAACAGTATTCCTGGGTAGAGAAAAGTGTTGTCTAATTCAGTGAGGATTTCTTTAGCATAATAAAAGACTCCATGTATGATGCTAATACTTCTGTGAAATATGCTTCATAAAAAGCCTTGTTGTGACAGAGTTGGTGTAAAGTGAGGTTATGTCTTGGCCTTAGCATCCTCAAAGCATGTTCTGCTTTGAGCATCTGTGTGATTCCACAGGTGCCCAGAGACTAAAATTTACATGTAGGCAGTTGATTGTAGCCATAGCAGGAAGAGCAATGGTTGGCATACAGGTGTATTGTTTATGATGTGGTGGTGTGCTGCCTTGTTGGTGGCCTTGATGATACAGGAAGCTGAAGTCTGGGACATGGGGATCCCCAGGGGAATAGACACTAAGTCAAAGATTTGACTCCTTTCCTAGGTCAGACTTCATAGTTTACAACCAGGCCCTACAGTACTTATCCATTAAAACAATGGAAAATTTACATGAGGCAGTTAATGTGAATGACTTTGAATACTTCATGCATGTGAACTTGAGTGACCTTGATGGAATGGTGAACTTAGGTGATCATTAGATCTGTGTATTATGTTGCTTTCAACCTTGGTATTACATGTGTACCTTTCTGTTGCTTTTTTTTTTTTTTTTTTTTTTAGAAAAAAAGAGAGAAAGAGGAAGAGATTTTAGAAAAAGAGAGAAAAGGAGAAAGAAACAGCAAAAGGAAGAAAAAAAAGAATGAAGGAGGAAGAGATTTTAGAAAAGGAGAAAGAAAGAAACAGCAAAAGAAAGAAAAAAAAAGAATGAAAGAAAGAAAGAGGAAGAGAAAGAGGGAGAGAGAATGGGATTCTTGTTTTATTGCCCAGGCTAGAATACAGTCTAAAAATGGGTATTAAAAACCTCTTTTATGCCAATAATTGTGCTTAACAATGGAGACAGGAAGGAATAGGGGAGGAAAATAACAAATAAGCAGACAACCAATATTTTATTTAAACCTGTGAAATGCTATGCAATTGCTGGGGAGTGATTTACTTCCAGTTATGTGGTCACTTTTAAAATAGGTATAATGTGATACTGAGAAAAATGTATGTTTTGTGGATTTGAGGAGGAGAGTTCTGTAAATATTTGTTAAGTCTAGTTGTTCCAGGTCTGAGTTCAAGTCCTGGATATCCTTGTTGATTTTCTATCTCGTTGATCTGTGTAATATTGACAGTGTAGTGTTTAAGTCTCCCACTATTATTGTGTGGGAGTCCAAGTCTCCCTGTAAGTCATTAAGAACTTGCCCTATGTATCTGGGTGCTCCTGTAATGGGTGTGTATATATTTAGGATCGTTAGCTCTTCCTGTTGCATTGATCCCTTCACCACCATGCAAAGTCCCTCTTTGTTTCTTGTGTTCTTTGTTGTTTTAAAGTCTATTTTATCAGAGATGAAAATCGTAGCTTCTGGCAATGCTAACTGGCTGTTTTGCCCATTAGTTGATGCAGATTCTTCATTATGGTGATGCTCCCTACCCCTTGGTATGTTCTTGGAATGGCTGATACTGGTTGCTCCCGTCCATGTGTAGTGCTTCTCTCAGAAGCTCCTGCAAAGCAGGCCTGGTGGTGATGCAATCTCTGAGCACTTGTTTGTCCGCAAAAAATTTTATTTTTCCTTCTCTTATGAAGCCCAGCTTGGCCGGATATGAAATTCTAGGTTGAAAGTTCTTTTCTTTAAGGATGTTGAATGTTGGCCCCCACTCTCTTCTGGCTTGTAGGGTTTCTGCTGAGAGATCTGCTGTGAGTCCGATGGGCCTCCCTTTGTGGGCAACCCGAACCTTCTCTCTGGCTGCCCCTAGCATCTTCTCCTTCATTTCAACCCTGGTGAATCTGACGATTATGTGTCTTGGGTTTGCTCCTCTTGAGGAACATCTCTGTGGTGTTCTCTGTATTTCCTGGACTTGAACATTGGCCTGCCTTGCTAGGTTGGGGAAGTTTTCCTGGATAATATCCTGAAGAGTATTTTCCAGCTTGGATTCATTCTCTTCGTCACATTCAGGCACACCTATCAAACGTAGATTAGGTCTTTTCACATAGTCCCATATTTCTTGGAGACTTTGTTCATTCCTTTTTCCCCTTTTTTCTGTCATCTTGCCTTCTCGTTTTATTTCATTGAGTTT